>WJFB01000257.1:0-79024 GCA_009870185.1 Pygmarrhopalites habei | reverse complement strand
CGTAACTTGACCTCACTGGAGCCTCTCTAACTGCGTCGTAGGATGACCTCACTGGAACTTCTCGGACTGCCTCGTAACTTGACCTCACTGGAGCCTCTCTAACTGCTTCGTAGGATGACCTCACTGGAGTCATCTCTCGAACCACTTCATACGATGATCTGACGGCTGGGGCAGCAGCGTACTCTGAACGAACTTCTCTCATTTCTTGGACCCTTGATCCATATGCAGCTCGAACGGGAGTTTCAATTTTTGTTGGGGCTGTGTATTCTGTTGTTCTTACAACTGGAGGAGGAGCTGTTGAATATTCACTTACCCGAACGGCTGGAGGAGGAGCTGTTGAATATTCTCTGACCCGAACGGCTGGAGCTTCCCGGACAGCATAACTTGCTCGGGTAGAACCATAGGATGACCGTCTTCTCCTTCCCATCTTGTCAGCTGGCAATGACGACCCAGAAACTTTCTCCTCCTTCACCACTTCGACTTTCGTATCGTGTAACTCTGGCTTCAATACAACTTTCTCTTCTTTCTTGGGCAAACCTAATGGTGCGTCTTTTATTGTCTGGTTCAACAAAGCAGGTTTAACCTCTGGTGTCAGTGCAGGTTTGTCTAATTTCACTTCACCCATTGGAATTGGAATATCGGGAGTAGCTCGTTTTGGCTTGGTTAATGACACATTCTCACTAGTGGCAGGAGTATTCTTTGCTACTTTGACAGTCTCTGTCAATTCTCGTGTTGGTTTTTGAATGACCTTTGTCTCGTCTTTCTTCAACTCTGTTGTGTCATTCAGTGGAAGGGGTTTGGTCAAATCTCCGGACTTGCTCGTTTCAATGGGAAGGGGAGCTTTCGCTGGAACAGGAATGACCTCTCGTCTTTGAATTATCTTTGCCTCTGTGAGGGGCAATCCGGGGGGCTTGTCGGGAAGAATCGGTTTTGGACTTTCTGTTGTGTTTAATGGGAGATGTTCTTTGAGAGGGAGTTCGGTGGTGGTGGTGGTTGTTGTTGTTAAATTTAAAGCTTCTCTCTTCATTCCCATCTTTGCTGGTTGGAATTTGGACATCATTGACATGGTGTTTCTAGTTGTGATTGAATGGTCTTGGACAGGTAGACTGGCATCTACTTCCTCCATCGGTTCCTTTGTGAGGTCAGGGACTGGATGCTCTCTCTTCATCCGTTGCATCATCATGGAAAATTGTCGTTGACGGACACCCATTCCCATCCCCATTCCCATGTCTTGAGCAGCTGGGCTGGCATGACAAAGTGTCAGAGACACTGCTAGGAGTAGTGCACACTGCAAGAGAAAGAAGAAAATTTAAAATTTTGACTGTAGAAGTGGATCTGGAATCTCCCCTCAGAGAACTGAAAACTCGCTCAAAAAATTCAATGTGGAATTTTTAAAAAATATTTATACCTTCATTTCGTTGTTTCCAAAAAGGTCTTTCAAAAAATGAGTGAGTTTTTCAAAAAAGTAGAAAAAGTAAAAAAAATTTCAAAAATATTGAGTAAAATGTAAAAATGCCTTGCAAGAGCAAAAGGCAGATGAGAACTGATTTTGCAGTGGAATCCCCGTCCCTTTAAATACCCCGAAGAGAAGAGTTGAAGGGACACACACACAAAGAGACGTGTTTGTCCGTCTTGGTCAATCCTTACACAAAGACCCTGACAATGAATAATTTGTAAATAACAAAGAAAGGCCAAGGTGAATGTTTGATACGACGTTAGTTTGTTGTTGTTTTTATGCATTTTCAGTTCCAGCATGTGCATCTTCCTCCCCAAAGCATTGACCTGATCTGGAACCCTTATCCTTTGTGACACTTGTTATTAAGTGTAGTGGATTCCATAAAACAATTGTGCTCCACGCCCTATGTAATGGTAGATTGACTAATAACGACTTTTAAGGGGAGCCCCACACATCCCAGGTTTGATGTTGACCCTGGCCTTTGAAACATTGGTCCTTAGAGTATTTTGGTTCCTGTTTGTTTTCTGGTCTATAACCCATCCACTGTGGGCAGTGAATACTAAAGAGTTGATGGCATTGAACTTGAAAAAGATGTAGTCTCGGACAAAACAAAACGACCTTAAACTTGACCATCCAAAAGAATCCTTTACGTGGTGAAGGGTTCTTTCCTTATTTGTGTGGGTATTTACTTAACGTATAGTATATACTATGTCATCAAAGGGTAGAAAACAACAAGGAAAAACATTACTTCCGTTTTGATGATTAACAATGTCATTTTTTAAAAAGCTGTAATTATTTTAATACCAAAGCATGTGTACTATAATTCACAACAATGTCCAAATGTATTCATATTCAAAACATTTATGTGATTAATAAAAGCTCTTCTCATCCTCTTCTCCGAATGTAATCCAAAATACCCGTTTTCCCCCGTACAAATGACCCGGATCAAAAAATTGGAAAGTCACTTATGTCAAAGTTCTTGTAGTTATCCAAGGTGTCCTGGACCAAGAATCGTCAACTTTTTAGATAAACGTTTCAAAAATTTTCAGAATTCCAACGCTTTTCCAGAGCGTGTATTTAAACTAACGAAACTGTAGGGATATTGAGCTAAGCAACATAAAACATGCAATTTTATTGTGTCCAGTTTTGTCCAGTTATTTGGGCTTCGGAAATAAAAATGTCCAGACATTGGCATTTTGAAATGTGGCAGCCCTAAGCCACACATACACACAACTCAACGGGTTGGGTGAATGACGATTATATAATCGACATTAGGATTCAAGCTTGATAGATTATCCTCTCTCTGTAAAGTGCTGCAAGTACCTTGATTGGTCAATCCTTTTTTATTAGAATCGGTGCAGTGTAATATTATTTTTCTAAAAGGACAGCACACAATTACTGCTGCATCACGCTATAACTATTATTTGAATTTGTAAACTATGCGTCATGTAATTGTCATTCAGGCAAGTAAATAATGTAGTACTCCAACATCGTACAACACACTAAACAATGTATTCCACTTGCCTGTCTCTCACAATGATATTCGACACAACTTTAAAGCAGGCTTTGAACAATAAAATTAAAAGAAGAAAACTAATTGATATCACTTTTTTGGCTACTAATACAAGTAATTATTTACATGACCCCAAAACACATCATGACCTACCCTGGGGTCCGAAAAATTACATCAAAAATCTGGAAAAAATTGACCTTTTGTGTCGGCCTCGTGGGTTCAATTTGGCCCAACTGGGGCTAGCTGCTGGGTATGACGTCAGCAGATTACAAATCTTCTGTGAAAAAAATTAATTTTTTTGTAGTATTTAATGAAACTGGTGACTACTCAGTTTTTTAAAATTAAAAACACAATTTTAATAGGCTCCTCTCCCTGTCGTAAATTTCATCTTGCAAAATGTAGAAACATACTATCAAAAAGTTTATAATAATAACATTAGAATTAGTTGTGTATACTTAGTTTTGTAAAAAATCTAATTTATGTAGACTTCAACAATAGTTGATGTTGAAAGTCAGTAGACTCAAAAAACAATTTAGGCGAGTTCGTAATCACGAAATTTGGATTAAAATGGATACTGTCTTTGAGTCGTATTTACTGACTTCAGAATTAACAGACTTTCCTGTTGTTGATTCTCCTGTCTGGATATTTGGACGGTCCTATTCTATCCATTACGGTAATAAATTTAACTTTCACAAAATTTCAAAGCCATTTCTTGTATTTATTTGAATGATCCTCATGATAAATGTTTTTTTGTTATGTAAACAGATTTGGAAGAGTTACGAAGGAGTATATCCACTTGCGTGAGTGCATCACCTTTTAATTTAATTTAAAATCTCTTTTTTCCATAGACAATTTGATTTGTACAGGACAAATTGATGATAATAATGTCTTGTCTTTTACAGATTTGGGTGACCTACAGAAAGGTTCGTTACATTTTATAAAATATTAAGTGTATGACATTCGAGAATTTTTGACAGAATGTATTGTGCAGTTACTACAATATGTTTCAATGTTTTCTAAAAATTTTTTTGTGAATTATTGTATCATACAGAATTTTCCCAGTATTGCCGAAACACATATGACCTCGGATAGGGGTTGGGGATGTATGATAAGATGTGGTGAGCGTTTGCCAAATATATTTTCTTTCTGAATTTTAAAAAATCATTTTTTTTGACCGTCACTAATATTCTATTTTCCGTCATCTTGATTGTGTAATATTCATTTCTTAGGCCAAATGCTGACCGCTAAAGCCCTACTCTTACGTCACTTAGGTAATTTACATACATGTAGTCCTATCAATATAAAAATGTGTACTCGTTTGAATCCATAAATATCAATCTCATTTGAATAATGATTTTTAGGAACACAATGGCATTGGGATCCTCAAAATAGAGACCATGGCTACCTTCATATTGTGTCCCTTTTTGCAGACAATCGTAATGCCCCACTTTCAATACATCAAATTGCGTCAAATGGTGAGTGTTATTTATTTTACAGTAAATTCCACGATATTTTAAAATTAGTTCCGAAATAATCAAATAATGAAAATTATTAGGTGCTGCACTGGGTAAACCTATTGGTAGTTGGCTTGGTCCTAATACTGTCATTCAAGCAATCAAAAAAATTGTCCTCTCCGAACCGACCCTAGATCTTCATGTACATGTTGCAATGGACTCTATTATTGTCAAATCCGAGGTCAGGTGTCAATGTTTGACGGGCAGTCAACCTCATAAGGCTGTACCAGGAAGGTTGGTTCATGATAAGATTTTAAAAGACTTTTTAATCAAATGCAATCTTTATTTCCATGATATGTATTTAAATTTAACACGCCTTTGTATTAATTTTGTATATGAACATTTTTGTAGATTGGATCAGAATTGGAAACCTCTCCTTCTCGTTGTCCCTCTCAGACTTGGCCTTTCTGAACTCAACCCCGTTTATATTCCGGGTTTAAAAGCAGTGTTTGAAGTACCTCAGAATGTTGGAATAATGGGTGGTAGACCAAACCATGCATTATACTTCCTCGGCTACGCTGGTGAGTCCAGCATGAGAATATTTTTCTTTTGTCAGACTAATTTATCTAATTCCTAACGATGATTCTTAGAAATTAGGAAGGAAGTGACTTGGTTTTTAAAAAATTGATTTTCCTTTGTGTATTTAGATAGTTTTGAATATTGTTTTAAAAAATCAAAGGATTTTTTTCACCTTTTCATTTCGACTGCAACAGTCGAACTACTGGTTAGGTTAAGTTATAGGTCGAACTACTGTATTTAGGGATTTCTATCCAAAAAATAGTACAGATAATCACTGTCATTATGCAATGAATAAATAAGATATTGAATGTGTTTGCAGAAAATGAAGTTTTATATCTCGACCCTCACACTGTCCAAACCGCGGTGACGATAGGTTCCAAAATTTACTCGACGGAGGAAGCTGCCGATGAGACTTACCACATACAGAAGCCAGGTCGAATGAATTTTCTTGCCATGGACCCTTCAGTCGCTGTGTGTTTTTATGTTAGTTCGGAAGCTGATTTTGACAGCCTCTGTACAAAATTGAGTGATAGGTTTACCTCTTCCCTTGGCCTCTTCGAAATTTGTGAGACAAGAGGAAATTTTGGACCCTCACCAGCCAGCTCTTCGACGACCTCGCTCATGACCACCAGTTTTGTACCCAGCGGAGAGGATGAAGAAGGATTTGAAATACTTGGTTAACACATCACTCTACCTCTATTACCTTTATATTATATTATTATAATGTGCGTAAATTACGTCTTTCAGTTGAACGGTTTCTTTTCCCTTTTTAAATGTAAATTCGCTACAGAATTTTTAAAGAAACAAAATATTATATTCGATTACGGAAATCATGTCATCGTTAAAAAAGTCGCAACAAAGAGAAATAATACGAATAACAATAAAAAAAATGCCAGACATTCTATCTTCAAAACACATTGGTGATATTTATTCATCATGTACTTTCTCCTACTTTCTCCTGAGGATGACGGGGGGCTCTCCAAAGTCCCATTGCTACTGCAACACTTTTTGGTGTCTTTCTCGCTTCCTCTCTCTCTGTGAAAACCAAATTTCTAAACATTAATCCAAACGTCAATATAAATTTGCACACAATGACACGAAAAAATTTGAGAGAAATGCGTAAATTGATTAATTGTACGTCTTTTGATTTTCGTCAGACGTTTTCATTTACTGGTGAACTACAGGTATGCCCACATTGCCAATGAAGTGTATGCGAACGATGGTTTGAATGAAAGGACCTTTTTTGGATGGCTACTTTCTTGAGTTAAAAAGAGCTCAGATCAAAATTTTTAGACATCCATGCAATTCGTTTTGGAAAATATCATTTTGATGTGTTGAGTACACACGATTTTAGCAAAATCCACACAAAATAAGTCTATCATTCTAATTTTGTCAGATGTATAAAGATATAAACTGAAGTTGAATATATTATTTAAAAATACATTTCAGTAGACATTTGATTGAAGTTGGTTAAGGGTGGTTTCATAGAAATTGAGTCTGAATTAGACAATACGTTACTCGCACATTACTAAGTCAATTTGCAGCATACTAATTTTATGAAAATATATGACTGCTAAGCAGTCACTGCTTCACTGGTGCACCTTTCACGGTGTCAACCTGCATTAGTGAAGCGCACATTAAATATAAAAATTGAGGTGACTGACATTGAATTATTTTCTCGTTCAAAAGTACATCTTTCCCGTTTTTTGTTGTACATACCAATTTTCTTTTATATTCATTTTTCTATTCAAGATTCTTCGAGGTAAACAAAGTACACAAATAACTAAGCATAAACAAAGAACGTCTTTGGCATTTTCAAAGCGGACTCCCTCTTCTTTCGACAAGGATTGTGGCTGCATAAAATAAATACGTCCATATCTTTGTTCTGTTAAAAATTTCGAAATGGTGCGTGCTGGTGTGCATCATGAAAATTAATCGTGTTCAAGTACGTTCTCTCTGAATACGTAGAGTGGTTTCTTAAAACGTTATGTATTTCTACAATGAAATTAAAAGCCCATTGTAAAAAAGTTCATCTCAAATAGAATTTCTTCTTTATTTTTGACAACTTTTCCCTTATAAATAAGTAATTCACCATCTACTTTCACTTCTGAAGCTACAGTGAAAAGTCCAAAATTACAATATAACATTTCCCACATGGAACATGGATAATAAAATGTAAAAGAAATACAGCCTTCATATATTAAAGCACTTTGTAATGCAGACTCAGCTCTTCGAGGGCAGTGAGTGAGACGACATAAAATTGTGTATTAATTAATTAAATAGGAACATTAAATTAAACTCTTCATTAAATTTTACTTCGCCAATGAACTTCACAAAGTTCTATCAGTCCATTTGAATTATTACAAGAACAAAAAAATTTTCACTTTGGCAACATTCCCGGCACCCTCGTCATTCCCATGAGAGAAATGTTTCCGAAACATTGCCGGATGGAAAGAACGGACCCCAGACTCCATTCACGTCTCTCCCCCTCACAAGTAGAATTGTATTGTCCATCACTTTGACTGGTTGCATTCCACAGACTTTGGACCATAGCATAGTAGTAACATAGTTTTATGTAGGTGTGTGTGTGTATAGGAGGAGGAAAAAATAAATAGAAAAAAAAGGAAATCGGGATGATTTACGATTTACGAGTCCTGTCTAAAACAGGGAGTTTTGTCCACCCCTTAGCACAGGGGTCTCCCTCAGACTTGTGTGTATCAGTGTACAGTTTTTCCCTTCATTTTTGAAGGCTTGTTGAGGCATAATTTATGGCTTTGAGACCCTCAGAGAGCTCTCTCTCTCTCTCTCTGTCTCTCCTTCCCTCGGGCAACTCATAAAATTTTTCCTTTGAATTTCCATCTTCCCTTTCCATCCTCTGCTGAGCTGGGAGAGAGAGAGAGAGAGAGAAACAAAAAAACCCGTCAGTGTGGCTCCATTCCATTCTGTGCAGGAGAGTTGAGGGAGAGAGTCTCTCCGAGAGACAGAACATTCAGGCAGACTCTGGCCTTGTTAAGAAAGAGAGGGGAGGAGGGGGAGGAGAATGCAGCTATTTATCGTGTTAGTTTGGGTAACAAGGTAAAAAAATGTTAGAGGCGTGGACCGTATAATCAATGAGTTGGTCTCTCTATGTACACATAAACTCAACACCCATCAATCCTCATCTTCTTCTTGATCATCTTGTCCTCTCCCTGCATCTCCTCCTCCTCCCTTGTTAAGATTTTCAATGTAACACAACATCACAATCCAGACACTGGCACACTCTCCATCGTGTGTGTGTGTTTGTCTGTAGAAACTTTTCACTCTGAAAAACACACACCTACACAATTGTTTCTCCTCTTCTCCAGGTTTCCGTCCGAATCTCATAATTTGAATCCCGATGATGGTGATGGTGATGGTAATGGTGACGAGGACTTGGACTATCCCTTCCCGAAGTCAGGGGACAAACACTGATGGGGAGGGGAGGGAGTGACCGAGCCGGGTTAATTGTCAAGTCTCGAGGGAGGAAACTAGTATTTGTACTACCACCACACAAATCCGTCCCACCTCCACCACCTCCTCCAGCCCCATGTTTCTGACAATTAAAATGACTTTTCAATTTACAGATTTTGAGGAGCCATGACTTCCAAGATGAAATTGACAGGATCCATACACCTACAAAATAAATTATAATGATTATCTTTCTTTCTGCTTGTACATTAATTAATTTTAAAATTAATGAATTGTTACCGGTAGTGAATCCTGAAATGAGATTCATATTGATTTTGAGCAGGTAAAGTTGAAGGTTTGGACGACTCTTTATCTCCTCCTTTCGAAAACTAAGTTCGTATGACAAAAGACCCACCTGTTGCATGAAACAAATGTTTTAAATTTAGTTGAATCATATTTCTTTGCAAAATAAAGAAGAATTGATTTTCGTTCGGCTCTCGTTAAATTACCTGGGCAAAAAGGGGAATGAGATGGACAAGAGAAATGACAAGAACACGATTCCAAGTTGTTTTGGATTTTTCCGTGAGTCTCTTCTGTTGTAGGCTCATGAACGAAGGGACCCGACTCACAAATTCATAGTCCAAACCCTTTTTCCTCAATCGGAGACAAAATCCGGTGAGGAGGAAGAGAAGACCCGTCCCTACACAAGCTCCCATTGGAATCACCATGAAGTAGAGGAAGAGTCGAGAGTCTTGATTCCCAACTCCACAAATCCCAGTCAATTCATCCGCATCCACCCCTGACTTGAGGAGGATGATACAAGTGAGGATGGAGGCAGTCGCCCATGTTATTAAATGACAGAGGGACCACTCTCGAGATTCTAGTGAACTGGCCATATTTTTGTTCAGACTGAGAAGCCATGAGAGACAAAGGCTGACCCACCTAGGAACCAAAATTCAATTTTAAAATTAATTTCCACAAAATTTTCCATCTTCTAAAAATCTCATGGAGAAGGTCAAAATACATACCACAGGGTGGAGGCGATCCCAAAGAAATATGTTAGGAGGAATACAAGGGAACATGAAGAATTGACAAGGGCTCCCTTGGCCAACAATTCAAACCCAGTAGCCTTGTCAAAGACACAAGGAGCGGACCGGGAACCAATGAGAACACCCACACTGTAGAAAATTTGACAAACTCCGATGTAGAGGATTGGGCGTTCTGCCGGGGAACTGAGAGTCTTTAAAAAAGAATTCACAATTAATCCCAACTTTTAATTGTCAAATTCTGCCCTATATAATTAAATACTTACCCGTGCGACTGTCGTTGCAAGGGTCACCACAATCAGACAGAGGATTAAACTGATGAGAGCCCAGACAAAAGCATACCGACCCGCATGATCCTTTTCATTGTGTGAAAAAAGTCCACTGTGACCCTCCCCTCCCTCACATCGAATCCAACATTCACCCCGACTACTAATTTTACTTCCACAATGATCTCCTCCTCCCTCAAGCCCACCACCAACACCGGATGTAAAGATAGCTCCATGCGGTTCCAAACCATAACTTCCTGTCCCACCTCCTCCTCCTACACCTCCAGAGGTAAAGCGGGGGAGTCCGGGTGGACTAAAAGTCCCTCCTCCACTCACCATCTCATCCTTTCCAAATGTGGAGGATGATGAGGAAGAAGAGGGTGATGGATGACCTAGACTATTTGTCCATGATGTAGAAGAAGAGGAGGATGAAGTACCACTGGATGATCCAGTCGTCACAGACTCTCCTGGGATACACATGTTTTGATGATTATTTTCAGGATGAAATAAATTACAGTCAAGGGAGGGTGGCCAGGCGAAACCGAATTCAGTGAGGACGGGTTCACAACCCAATTTCACTTGGAGACAAAAGTCTCGACAGGGGCCAATTGGCTGAGGTACTTTGTCCGTACACATTGGAACGTAGGCGGAACACAAAAATAATTTTAACTGTGGACTGCAGTTATATCTAAAAATAAGAATAGACAGACACATTTGAATGTATATTCTAAATGCATTTTTTGCACATATGTATATTCAGTATGTACTCACTGGATTAGCGGAGTAAAAGTCTGGAGCAGAGCCTCCGCATCGGTTTGTCCATCATGACCAACCATGTTCGGCATGACAGTTTCGTTGTAGCCGACCCCCATGCAGAGTCCTTTTTTAAAAGCATTTTAGACACTCATTAAAAATCCTCACGTACTGCGTACATATGTATGTATTCTGAGTATTCTAAAGTGTTTCTAAATCTGTCCACAAAATATATTTCTACGTATTTAAACTTCTTGATTACTTCTACTTACCAATTTTGATTGGTTCGCAAGTACTCGGAGTCCCATTAGGATGACCATGTATAAAATGACTTGTGGGGACATAGTCTTCACCCACTCCAAAACCCGGGCACCAACCCGTCATCATAAAGATGAGGATTGTCAAACCCCTCCAATGGAACATTATGGATTTGATGACACTTGAACTGGTGTGTGTGTGGGTGTAGGGTAGGATATGATTTCCACTTAATCCACTCTTAATTATAATTAAACGGTGATTGTGGTAGAGGTGGTGGTGGAAGGAGGATTGTCCCTCGCACAACTAGTATAATGAAGTGTGGACATAATAACCATAATCAGGATTATACAGACACACACACTGGCACTTACTTGGCAGACACAAGAACAAGAACACAGAACAAAGTGGGTGCTAATGGGGATGTGTGAATTTTTCCTTGTGTTGTTTCACTGCTCTGCTACCTCCAATTCTCCGTCTTTTCATTCTCAGTAGAGCCAGAGCCAGAGCAAAGCTCTCGTACACTGGAGATGAGAAGAGAATACAGAATTTTGATTTCTAGTTCAAGACGACTGAGAGTGAACTGCCAGATGTAGAAAAGAGTGAGAGAGACAGGGTAAAGGGAAAGGGACACAAAAGATACAAAATACCCTAACTACACTCCCCGTCAAAAGTGCGTGACTGGTTTTTGAGCAACAGATTTACCTCTGGGAATCTTTTTTTGAGAACCAACACACACACACACACACAGTACACTGCACTACACACAGAGTAGGAGAGGGGTTGAAAATGGGAGCTACAAATTTTTGTGCAGAGTGTGCACTCACACTCAGCATGAGACTACAAGAGAGGTACGAAAGAGTGTACGTGTATACTTGTGTGTGCGTGTAGAGAGAGACAGGGGTTGGAGTATGGTGTTGTGTGTGTGTAGAGTTGTTCAAGGTTTTTTCTCTTTCTCTGTTTCCTCTCAAGCAGAGAGAGGAAATCTTTCAAGTCAGAGTCAAGAAATTAAACAAGGTACACTCTCCCAAGCCATTGGCCGCTGTGTGTGTATATATGTTTATGTGTGTGTGTTAGAATATATGAATTCTCAGTTTATTTATTTCTCAAAGACCTGTTCCATCTCTCCCTTCACTCCCGCTCTCTCTCTCTAACTCTCTTTCCATTTCCATTTCCACGGTGTAGGATGTGTGTGCTTGGATTTTGAAGGGAAGGCTGACAGAGAGGGTAGAGAACAGTCACAACGAAATGCTGTTGCTTTTCCTCCTTCTGTACTACAACACAACAGTCAATCCTGAGTTTTTGAGGATTTATTTCTAATCTCTATTCAATTTCAATGGAAGATAAGAGGACTATGGAGGATCGAAGGGAATGCCCGTTAATCCTTCGTCAAGGATCTGAGAGAGAGTCCGTGTGTGTTCATATATATAGTAGGTATATATGTGTGTAAATGTTTGTAGTTTTTTCTCTGCTTTTTAACATACGTACATCTGTCCACTGATTGTCAGAAAATCGAAAAGGTGGATCATCATCATGGTGGATGATGGTCAAAAATTTTTGATGAGGGTTTGACACGACATTCCTTTTTGGTGGACCAGTTGGACACAGCAGGGGATCAAACTTTGATTGATGCCTAAAAGGGAGGATGGTTGGGAGGAGCAGGAGGAGAGGGAACATTGCGGGAAGTTTATGGAGGGAGGGAGGAGGAGGAGGAAAGATTCCGATAGACAGAATTTCTGGAAAGTGGAAAGTTGCGAGGAACATTTCCTCCAGAGTTTGTTATCTCAATTGAACTTGACTTTTCTTCCTTTGTACGATTACAAATCAAAGTATTTTGTAGCTCTAATTTTATGATGCCATTTAAAAGATTGACCATGCAATATGCAAGTTGGAAAAATCTGCCATAGGATGAAAAACTCAGCGTCTGTGCAAAATGTGAATATGCAAAATAATTTGAGAAATGACAAACAAAGCAGGAAAAATATTTTTGAAGACAATATCTTATGTGTTTTTAATTATTATAAATATGTATAATGTGAGAGGAAAAGATTTTTCAAGGTACAATGAAGTATGTTGTTATATATATAATATAGTCATATATATATTGTATATCATATTTTTAATATATAAACTGGACAATATTTAATTGTATAGGTAAATAGTTTTTTAGGTACATATTTTCACCATGTTTCTCAACAATCACAATTTATCATCCTTTCCTTTTTTCTTCCTCTCTCTCTCGTTTTTTACTTTACTAAATTTCACTTATATTATGTATTCCTTTTATACTGTATCATCTCCAGTCAAATCCCAGAGACTCTTTATTTTTTCCACGCCAAAAATCTCAAAAAGGGAACTTTTTAATTGGATGGGTATTGGACATACTATAAAAATTGGCCATAAATCTGGGACGGTTTCATTACTTATAAACTTTATTGGACTATGGGGGTGTTTCAATAGGAGATAATACGGTAATAAATATACTGTCTAACATATATTTAGTATTATGTATTTTTTTGGTCAGAAATCTCTCTCAACAATTTATTTTTCATCACAAGAATTTCTTTCCTCTTCCCTCGTCCCCAAAACTTGAGCTCAATAACTAAATTTTTTTTCTAAAATGAAAAGTACAACATTCTCTAACTATTTCTTAATCCACATTACACTTAAATGTCAAAAGTCTCTAATTAGTCAATTTCTTTTCTTTTTTTTGAAAAATAATACAACAACAACGACAACTATTTTAACAGTCCCATGAAAGAAATCAGTTTTCAATTCATTAGTCACTTTTTTTTCCTCTCAAAAAAATTGTTCTCTAAATTAAAACTTGACACATTTTGTTCAAAAAAAATCCTCACCTAAATATACAAACAGGATTGAGTTTGTCAAACACACACACTCATTAGTATCAGAAGTCTGTTTGTAAAATCAATTTGTAAAAAATAAAAACAAATAAAATTGTCATTTTCTCTAGTCTCAAAAAAAACTTTTTTTCTTTCAAAAAAAATCCACTAAATTACTACGGAGAAAACAAAGACGAAGGACAAAAAAAATGAGGATGACTCACAATAAGAAGGCAAAATGAATTGAAAAGGAATTTTTTTAATTACAACAAAAATTAACAACAGCAAAAAATATAATAATAATAATGTAACAACAACAAAATTATTTTTTTATATAGTATAAAAAAAATTCAACAACAACAAATAAATGTAAGGGAGTTAAACGTAAAAGTACATACACAATAATATATCATAATACATAAGTAATGATATGATATAACTTAAAATTGTAATTAAATAGTTGACTCTTGTTTATAAATTGTCATAGGAAGATTTTTATCATACTCAGCTGCTCACAACATTTTCTTTTATGTAGTAATTATCGTTTAGCTTCTGTATCATTTTCCCCAACTTTCTCTCCCTCTCTCTCTCTCTCTCAGGGAAAGTAAGAATCTTGCTCTCTTTCAATTTCACATGGCCTTTCCGAGAAGAAAATAAAAGTTGATGACTGGATAAATCCGGATCCAATCAAATATAAATAATGTAGAGGAAATAAATTAGAATGATTACAATTTTTTTTGAAAAAAATCATATTTCACGTCTCTAAAAACTAATTTAATTTAATTTTGACATTTTAGAGAGACAAGATATCGAATGTCAGACATTTTTCTTTTTTGACATGAGCACCTTTTCCTTTCAGGAAATAAATATATATTCTTCCATATGTGTGTATCATAATTAGTAATTAATTACAATTAACAAAAAAATGCACACTTTACATTTCCAAAAAAAATAAATAAGTATGTTAACTGCCATTATATTTTCCTCATTTCTTGTGTTGTCAACAAAGAACCCAAGGGAAAAGAAGAAAATTATGTTAAAATTTATCGAAGTGAAGAAGATTCTTTTTTTAATCTAAAAAAATAATACAATTAATTGAAAGAAGAAGATGAAGGGACAGAGTAGAAATTTATAGGCTCTGGGGTGTTTAAAACACAGACACATGGAAGGGGGTAACAACAATTTTTATTTATTTAGTAAATTAATTAAGTTTAAGATGAAGAGAGTCAAAAAGAGAATTAATTAGTTATTATCTACTAAAAAGGTGGGGACGACGATTGGAGGGGAAACAAGATTAAGAAATAATTAAAAGTTAGACAATGACAATGAAGATTGGAAGAGTGACTACAAATGTGTGTGTGTGTACAATAATGTGGACAAATATAAAACACACACAAAAATTTTTAAAAAGTTGAAAACCCCTAGATGTAATGCAAATGGCAGCAATCAGTTAAATATATTTTTTTCTCCCTAAAAATATTTATGTTAATAATTAAAATACAATAAAAGTTTACATCAAAGATCATTCTACTTTTTTGAAGAGGCTCTTTAAGTGCTTTTGGGGGATGGAGGGACGGATAATTGGTATTCTTTTTTTTGAAAGAAAGCGATGTTGTGTATTTTTAAATACAATACAATGTAAAAATAATTGGAGGGTTCTTACAATTCCTGCACATTTGTCACTGTAAATACAACATTAACTTATTAATAACTCATTATTAGATTGTTACTGTGTACGTGTGTGTAAAGGATATGTCTGTAGGTGTTAGACATACTAAGAACTACGATGTAGACTACAAAATAACATAAGTATAATAAATTAATTAAAATTATGACGCGACGTCCAAGTTAGTCAGTATTTAATAATATACTTATTCATAATAAGGGAGAGGCTGAGGATGGGAGGAAGATGATTGAGAATATATATATATTGGTTAAAAATAAAAATAAAATAAATATATTAAAACTATCCATTTTTTGTAAAAACTAAAAGCATTTATACTAGAAAACTAGATCTAAACACATGAGACGGACGTTTAAATTTAAATGTAAAAAAACAGCTTACAAAGCTAACAGTAGCTTGTCAAATTACAGTACTCTCAAAAAATTGTATTACAGCTATTAATAAATACTATGTACATTCTTAAAATCAGCTAATTTTAATTTATATTTCAAAAATTTAGATCTATAAAACTGTCTCTCCCAGTTGAGGTCCTGGATACAAGGTACACATATATATCAATATACACAGAGTGTGTGTGTGTGTGTGTGTGTATGTGAATGAGTGACAAATATACGATTTAAGGATTTCTTGGTCCCACGATTCAAAAATTGGAGATACAATTTTAGGTTTCGTGTCAAATTTTTCCATTTCTCATTGTATTTAAAAATAATTTAGTACGGTTCAATATATCCATTTCCATCTGGATCAGTCAACTCATTCATATTTCACAAGAATTTCACAATACTTTACAAAAAAATTAAAAGAGTCTCTCTCACTCTCTTCACAAATTAAATCTTAATTCTAGTGTACAAAAAAGGGGTGTTCACAGGTTCACAACATTATCCTTAACTCTATCCTTAAATACACACTAAATAATTCAAGTGGGGGGAGGGTAGGGGCGAGGGGTAATAAATTAAATTTGTGTACAACGAGGGGGGAACGAGGGACGGCGTAAGTATGTAGTACATAGGAGTGTTTTTTTAAATAAATGACAAGAAAGAGAAAAAAAGGGAGGGACTTTTCATGTTATAATCATGATTTTTCAAAAAAAAAAAAAAATATCTCTCTCTCTTTCTCTCTTGATTGTACATCTTGTCTAAATAATTAATAATTACGCGGAGGAGTCACACGAGTTGTCATCATGATAGTGCGGCGGGTTGTTGTTCGGTTGTTTGTCATTCCCACCCGGACGAGAATTGACACTAATAATATTATTACTACTATTATTATTGTTACTGTTCCCATTACTCTGACCCGGTTTCTTTTTCACAATAAAAGTTTTCATGAGGGCCACTTCACTGGCCAACCGAGCCAGTTGTGACTTCAAATGACAGTTCTCTGTCTCCAGTTGAGACTCTTCAGGGATGACAAACCTTTTCTTGGCCCTCTTCCTCTGTGGACCGGAACTGACTGACCCACCTCCATTATTACTTGTTCCATTTGACCCCACCACACCCGTCGTCAGAAGTAGAGGAGGAGGAGATGAGACTGAGGATGGTCCATTATCCACAGATTGACCTCCACCCGGAGGAACCTTTCCATTAGACATCATCCTTTGTGCTTGACCATTCCCCATCCCACCTGGTCCTGACCCCACAACAATCGGTCGATTTTGTCTATTTGGAAATTTGTTGTTATTGTCTGCAGAAGATCCAATTGAAATTCCCGAGTCTCTCTCGTCACTACTCCCTGACCCACTATTTGTCGACTCGGACTCATCATGATCCCATGGTGGACTGTGTTCGGCTGATGAAGTTGACCCACCACTCCCAATGACCCCACTCCCTGCTACCATGGAATGAACAATGGGTGCCTTGAGTCCTCCAACCATCGTGACAAAAGGGAATGGTGGCAAGTCCTTTGAATCTCCCAAATGGCTTTTGTGTCTCAGTTTGTGAGGTAGACTATTGTTGCTATTATTATTGTTCCCATTTCCTTGTGGAGCACCCATACTTCCATTCTTCCCCATGGGTTTCCCGGGTATCAAAATGTCAATAGAATTATTGTTGTCAGAGCCATAACGACCTTTCCCTCGAACAATTGGACGGTCCACAACAATAATATGATCTTCCGAGTCACTGTCTTCCTCATCATCCACATCTGAATGAATCATGTGACCTCCATGACCATTGTGATGACCGTTGTGATGACCATTGTGACCCCTTTCTGTCATATGGGAGTGATGATGATCCGGAGAGTCATCCATCGGTTGTCCATGACAACTGATTGACAAGTTGAGAATATTTTCAGAAGGGGAGAGACTACTTCGGCTACTACTCAAATTTTCAGCATGAGAATCCCTTGGATTCCCTGATTGAGAATTTGGTGAAAAGTCATCGTAAGAAGAAGGGCCATTCCCATTTGGACCATTGGGTGAACCATTCTTGTGATTGTTGGGAGTTGGGGTGGTGTCCATGTCATGTCCATGTGAGTGTCCATTCCCATTGAGATGAGTCAGACCATGATGATTGAGATGATGGTGGTTGAGGTGATGATGATGATGCGGGAGGGGAAGTGGGAGGGGATGGAGGTGGAGGAGGGGACTTCGAGATCGGTCATCATTCATTGAATGGTGATGGGAGTAACTCGAGGGAGAGACAGAGTCCGAATCCATTGGACTTCGTCCTTCCATTCCATCATTGGATGAGGAATGTGGAGAATTTTGAAATCCACCTTGACCTCCATTCTTTCCAAATTCCCTCCCTCCACTCCCTCCTCCACTACTCCCACCAGACCCTGTTGACCCGGGTGAAAAGGTTTTGGTTCTTTTAGTGAGACTCAGGACTTGGTCATTTGAGGGGAGAGTAGCCAGTACTTGATCCAGACTAATTAAATTGTCCCCATTTATCCCAAACTTGTCTTTCACTGCCATCAGTTGGGCTTTCAGAATGTGATTTTCTTTTGTCAGCTCAATGACCCGTTGTTCTAGGACCATGTCATTGAATCGACGTTTTTCCCTTGACCTCTTGGCTGCCTCATTATTTCGACGACGACGGTCCCAGTAACTGTCATCCTTCTTGTTGTCTGGAATGAATTCTCGTTGTTTTCGCTGATTGAACAAGTCTTTCCTTTTCATACTGTTCGTCAGGTCAAAGGCCACTTGAAGAGGGAGGCCAGGGGATGGGGAGGCAGGGGGTTGATGTTGCTGTTGAGAACCATTACCCGGGAAACCTCCTCCACCTCCACGCGGTGGACTATTCACATTGATACTCATGAGAGAGGTGGGTGGTAGACTACCATCTGACCCGTTCACAACGGGTGACTCCTGACCTCGTGCCACCATCACTTGGCGCCGCAAGTGCGCTTCTATAAAAGGGACAAACAAAAAAAAGAGGAGGAATATTAGAACAGTTTAGTAAATAAATAAATAATTTTAATTAATTTTAATTGGGTCACCAGAGTCAAAAATTTTATAGTTAAGTAAGGAAATTAAATGCCAAAAGTTGAGAGACAGATACACCTAAAATCCCTTGCGAGTCTCGTTATTAAAAAGACGGGAGGAAAACGAACAGACGGAAGATTTGTTGACAATTAAACTTTGGATTTTTGAGAAACACCTTTTTAAATCCACAAAGATAATAAATGAAACGGTGTCATCCTCACCCGACTTGTTCTTCACATAACTTTATATAACAATTTTTTTCTTGTTTACCCATTGATTGTCAAATTAATCTCCCTGCACACACACACGCACACTCTCACGTAGGAGGGTGACAACAAGAATTTCATCGTGTGTTGTCATCATCATCAAGTCTCATGTCAAACCCAGGTGACAGAGACACATTTTTCTATTTTCCTCGTACAATTAAATGTACTTACAATCTAAAAAAAATAATTTGAAATAAATACTACAATTTTTTTTTTCTAAATTCCATCACTCAAATATTGACTCCTGAGTCACCCCCTCAAATATGACGACCTGATGAAGAACAAATACAAATATTTATTTTACTCATTTTGCTGTCAAAGTGTAAAACGTGACAAAAGAGACTGGAGACATTTAATATGAAATCAATAATGGGAAAAAATAACAAAATTTTCAAAATCCTTTTTTCCATACATAAGAAAAAAAACTAATCGCTGTCCCTGTGATTGTTCCAGAGGACCGTGTCTAGTCTAGAAAATTCTTTTTATTGACACTTTATTCCCTGTCCCGACCACACACACACACACCGATCCACAAATAAAATTAACAAGGTTTGAGTAAACAGATTTAAATTACAAAATACAAACATTCAACTTTTGTCCATTCACACAATTTCCAGCTGATTTCTAAATACATGCGACCGACTATGTAGTCTCTCTCTGGGTGTGTGTGTGTGTCGTGTCTTTCCTGCTTTGTTACACTTGACCCCATTTGAATAGCAGTTATCGAAATGAAAGGTGGAAAATTGATTGACACGTCATGGATGAGTAATGAAATTACGGATCATAATTTACGGAAGGAGCATGTGCTAAAAACTCAACTAAAATAGACCGTGTGTGTGTGACTGGAGAGAGGAGAGAAGGATGGATGAGAAGTGGCATGATTATCGATCGTTTCCTGAGATTCTCTCTCTTTCTCTCCCTTCCTCTCTCATGGCTTGACTGAGGATAGCCCAAACTTTGTCGTTGTTCTGAGTAACAGGGAGAAATTGGGAGAGAGTGAGATGAGATGAGAGGGGGTAAAACACGTGAGTGTCGAAAAACTCACGTGTTTGGCCATGCCAAAATCTGGACTCTCTCTAAACTCCGAAGCAATCCAATATGCAAAAGTTTTTTTATCTGGTCGTTTCTCCGTACTTTGCATAAAAGTCAATGCTGTGTGTTTGTACTGGATGTGTGTTCAGCCAGAGTGTGTGTGTCTGTGCTTGTCCTGCTCCTGGTTCAAGCTTAATGTAATTTAAATGGAGTGAGTGAGCGTGTGTGTTTGTGTGTGTGTGGGGTGTACATGTATGTACATATATATCTATTTGTATTGAATGCACTCGCCTCACAAATTTACTGCGCAACTTGGAGTTGATGGACTATAAGTTTGTTGTGTAATCTTTTTTTTTCGTTTTCGTAATACCGGCTAATCTCTCCTCCTTTCCCCCTCCTCCTCCCATGTTACGCAACTTAGTCAAATCCTCACTACTTTTTTTTATCCAGCGCGGAGAGGATTCTTTATTTTTTGTTGTTTGTTTTCATTTCATTGCTCCCATTCCACCATCACTTGTTCCTATCTCTCACTCTCTCACTCTCTCAACTTTGTAAAGAGTTGCCTTGATATTAATATACTAATTATATTACATAATTGGACTCTCCAATTATTTATGTATGTGTGTGCGTATTCTTGGACATTAACTCTCTGTGCAGGCTTGAGTGGGAATGAGTGAGAGGCTTCACAATGCAATGCGTAGAAAATTAAAATGTGCATTTTCCGTATTGTTCAGTAGTCGACAACGAGAAGACAATTTCGAGGTGGAAATTTTTTAATTTTTATTAGAATAAGGTAAAGAAATTAGTAGCATACCTTTTTTTATTTAATTGTGATTTCTAATCCAAGCCACCTCATTTTAATTGACACACACACACATACACAAAACTTCTACGGTTCGCGAGAGAGTGAACAGGCACAAGAAAAACTTTGCTCACAATTGGATCTCACTTATTTTGCAAAATTGAAATTGATGTGTAAAAATATATTAATTAAAAAAATTTTGACACCAGTAAAGTCAAACTTGAAACTTTAAAAATAAACTTGGCTGCACAATTTGCAAAATGCAATCTCCCTCACTCTGACTGTGTCATTGTATTTGGTTCGTGTGTGTGTGTGACGGGAGGATATATTTGAAACTCTATTTGTAATTTTGTACATTACGTAATTGAAATTTGTTCCAAAAAAACTTTCTTGTCAACAACAAGGACAAGAAGAAGAGTTAATGAGATGTCACCGACACTTATAATCACATTGTGTGTGTTTGTGTGTGTGTGTGGTAGAAGGGACTGTATACACATGAGGGTTATAAATTTGCAAATAAAACTTTTTTCGCGATAGGACAAGATTGGTGTTTATGTGTGTGTGTGAAGATGTACACAAAAGTGTAATGGTGACGCGTGCGTGAGATGCATTCGACTGAATGATGGACGAGAGAGAGAGAGAGAGAAAGAGAGGGAGAGAGAAGATGGAGCATCTCCGTGCCTTGTGTCTCTACTTACTTTAATAGCTAATAGAGATTTAACTATAGTGCATCCCAATGAGCACACAACCCAAGTGTGATAGTAAAGAGTTAACTATAGAGAGAGAGAGGAAAGGGGGAAATGTGAGTTTTTGCTACACAGAAAAGAGAATCATGCACCACGTAACTAATAGTAGCAACAGCATTAAAGCCTCTCAATGTTCTAACTCACTCGTGTTTCTATTTGTGTGTGTATCCATAGTACTGCAGTTTATTCAAAATACAGCATCACACACACACATTGCAGGGTGTTCTGGAGAACAAATCCCGCTTCCTCAAAATTGAATCGTCTAAACTATCCAATCTAAATTTCAATGTCGGGGACACTTTTCACCCTCTCTCTCAATTATTAAAAGACAATCAATAGTTGTCATACACTTTGTCCCCTTTTCCCGTTCTCTCACCGTTCCCCGTGCCTTCCATCATCACGTGACTCAACTCGACGTGCCCCAGAAAAATTCCAGAGATTTTTGGCCAAATCCCAAACCAGAATATATATGAAAATTGGAAATGCAATTCCTCGTCATGCAATCCCGCCTATCCTAATATATTTATATTGTCCATGTTTCATGTGGAATCCCAGGAAAAAAAAGTGGGATAATGATTTTCTGGATGACCCTGTACATGTTGTTTTTGAGAGTTTTGAGTTGTTTAATGTTGTCGTCCTTCGCGACGCACACTGTACTGTGTGTGTGTGTGTGGTGTGTTGTGTGTGTGTGCCTATTAGAGTAAACTGGAGCTTTACTCACTCGTTCGTTTTGTTCGGCCGAAAACCCCGTTCCTCCGTAGGTCACCTTGTGATTACGTAAGCCTCTTTAATATTGCATAAAGTCTGCATACAACCCAAAGTACACAGCCGAGCACAGAATTAAAGAGAGAGAGAGAGAGAGATGGATAGTAGAGCAGGAGCAGCATGAAGAACACACACTATCCTTCTATTTGATATTCTCCATAACCACGCACAACCCCAGCTCACTTGCATATACCACACACACACACAGTGAGTATGGATACATAACACAGAAGCAACACACAAACTTGTTGACTCTTTCCAGAGTGCACCGAACTCCACATACAATTCCATATCCCGTGCCCTATCACATGTGCCCAGAAATATTTGCCAACTGAACAAACAACCACGTATTTATGCAAAATTTATTACACACATCCCAATTCTTTTTTGCGAACCTTCGCAGTAACTCTTCATTCAAAACGTATACACACACACAACATGAAATCCTATAACCCTGACTGTCAAGTCCTACAGTAGGCTGAAAAACGTTTTTTGAGCAGACAACTCAATTCTTGTAAAATTGGATTAAATTTTCAACGTGGAATTTTAATCACAATTTATTATGATACAAAAATATTCATAATTTTATGTTTTTTCCACTGACATGTTCTCCTTCTGTACATGACAGATTTTTTAGGAAATCTCCAATTATTTCCGACCACACTTAATGGGAGGTTAAAAGGGTTGTGGAGACGGTACATGGTAGAGAGAGTGAGAACTGGAGAATAGAATTGTGTAATAATGCTTCAAATCTTTTCCCCTAATCTCATCCGCTTGTGTGTGTGTGTGTGTAGTACAGTGTATCATAAGATGTACGCAATGGAACGTAGGAAATGCTGTTGTGTTGTGTATGTGAGTGTGTTCTGTTTTGCTGCGGGCTGCTATATACCTACAAGGGCCTTGGCCACGACCTCACCTCATGGCCCTCATGGACACTTCCGCCCCATTCAAAAACTGACACCCTCTCTCTCTCTCTCTATCTACCAGCAGCCGCTAACTTCCTTCTCTCTTCCTTTTTTTTGCAATGTTGCACTTCTCAAAGTCATTTTGATTATTACCTCACAATATAATCCCAATATCATCAGGAGAGTGTGAGTTAACATTGCAAAACATCCTATGCTATGTATAGACTATCATCGCGAATAAAAAACATTTTGCAAAAAAAACAAAAAAATAAACAACTTTTTTTGTCTGTCACGGAGCACAACACTGCATAACACAACACAACAAGACACTCTAGTATAGATACACTAGTGTGTGTGTGTGTGTTTGTATGGGACAACATAGAGGCAATGCGGAAGTGTACATAGAGATTACAGTTACATCCAACTCTGTCTCTCTGTCCTCTGTACGAAGTTGTTGTCTCTGTTAGATAGATAGTCAGAGGACTAACAGCTAAATCCCAATTATCCAATGAGCCAAAAATGGGACAACAATTATGTAATTAATTATTTATATATTACACTATTTACATTCCAAAGGCTAATCCCTCACTAGGCATCCATCCTACTCTCCGCTCCCTACTCTTCATCCCATTTCTCCTTGTCTCTCTCTCTCTCTCTCTCTCGATCGTCTCATCGGAATGTTCAATAGAATTTAAATTGTATAATATATTCTATTTTAATTGTGACCCGCCGTCTCCACTCACACACACACTTGAATCTCATCCCCATTAAAAAATTCCAAGTGCGTCTGTCCCCATTCGAGCGACAACAATAGAATAAAATTATTTAACAATAATTCCAGCTGATTCCACACACACACACACACACACTTTTGTGTGTGTGTGTGTGTGTGGATCTCATCCCGTTTTACTATGATCTGCTGTTCGGTGTGATGTGTGTTGGCCATGATTGCGGCCAAATGGCCAAAAGTATTGCAATGTAATGAAGCCGCTCCCATTAATAATAATAATTCTATTCAAATTCCACATCTGCCAGGTCATCCCTTCACCAAAATCAGAGAGTCAGAGACAACGGCAAAATTTTTTTTGTCTCTCTCTCTCTCTCTGGCTCTGACTGTCCCTCTATCTCTAGCAATAAATTGCATTGGATTGTTGAATAATGCGGAAGTGACTCTTTTTTTATCCACTACTCTCCATATGACCCACTCCAGTTTTAGTGTGTTGTAGTGTGTGTGTTTGAATGCAAATATTTATTTTTTTAAAAAAAGACTCCATGATGTATCCGGACATCCAGAACATTAACACAACAATAAGAAGGGGGGAGGGTGGAAAAACTAGGATGGGGAATGTGGGTCTAGTATATTATGTAGAAGTGTGTATGTGTGTGTGTGCTTATGTATGTGGATTGACCATTTTAAGTAATTGGGATCAGAATGATGTATATCAATAATAATCGTCTTTTTTTTAAATACATGATAAATGATGAATCTACATTTTGCACTATTTTGGATGCTCGTTGACCCTAAAATATTATAAATTATGAACAGTCTTTTTATTCCTATTCTGTCCATACCATATACAAACATACGAGTACACACAGACACACACAGTACGTGTGTGGGGATAAAGAGAGAGGGATGAAGTAAGTAAGTATGTTACGTCCCGTCCCTCTCTCTTCGTTTTTTTTGTAAAAGGAAATTGTGCATGTAATCTCACACACACACACATCCACATCCACACGACTCAGACACACATACACAACCAGTTAATTGTGATTTAAGTAGAGTGGAATAGTAGTAGCTAGTTGAGAGGGAAAATTGCAGTCAAACTACTCCATCATTGTCCCACTTTAACGTCAATCCATTCTACTTGTCTCTTGCACCAAAGAAAACCCAGCAACAAGAAAAGAAGAAGAAAAAAAAGATTCTCTTCATTCAACTTGCATAAGAAAAATTCATGTCAGTACCTCACTTCAACTTGCATATTCCATATAGTCTTCTGTCTCTCTTTCTCTCTCTCTCCTTGTTGACCATGGACTTGAGCTTGCCACGGAAAATTGTGTGCCGTCAAACTGACTGTATTCTACATTTTTAAGCCAATTGTCCCTTCTAATTTGAATTCTACACACATGTACATTATCCTTATGGATGTATTCGGGGTATGGAAATGCACAAAAATTATGTGTAATAATAAAATAAAAAATTAAATTATATATTTGACTGTAGATGTTGATAATCCTGTCGAAAAAATGTGATGGCAGAAGAGTGCAGTATGTAAAAAAATATGAATTTACATTCTCTCTCTCTTTACTTTGCTTTTCTTGTATTGTGTGGAGTGGAGTGGCTTGAGCTACTTCTCATAGAGTAAAGTGTGCTAAATCAAGTTTAATCACTTGGCTATTCTTGGAGGGTGAAGAAGAAGAAGAGGAGGAGAGGAGGAGGAGGGAGGAGAAGAAGAAGAATGGATGGATGGAATGAGGCTATGGAATACTTACACACTTTTACAACAACAACAACCGCCCCACTCTAAACAAAAGATCTCGTCCTCAACCTTCACCGTCGTCGTCTCTTCCTCTCTCTCTCTCTCTCTCTCACACACACACATACACACGATTTTTACATGTACACTCTCTTGTACAATATGTACACCTTTTATTACTTACGAGCAAAAGAAGAGAAGACTGCTTAACTCCTCAGGCTTTGAGGCTTTGAGCTTTTTGAAAGCCATTGCCATGTTTCTCTTATTTACTATCTACATTATCATCTCCCCATTTATACATGTAGTAGTGTACAAACACACACACACGCACACAGTATTATATACTTCATCATTATCTCCCCAATGTCCTACTTGACCACAATCGAAGCACAATCACAACCATCTCTCTCTCTTCATTTTAAAAATTAAACACCCCATAAGAGAGAGCTTAGATGATTTTTTTCCTTCCATTGTTCTCTCCCTGTCTCTCTCTTCCCCTGTGTGTGTAAGTGTGTGTGTGGGGGTCTCGTAATCTAAAACACTTACCTAACCAACGGAAATATTAATTATCAATGAAAATCTCAAATTCACAATCACCAACAATAATAATAATAATACTTCTTACTTGGTGTATATATATACTCAATTTATACATTTAGGAAAAATAGTGTAGTTGTAAGTGAGCTCTTTAATTATTTCATTCTTCATCATCCAAACTACAAACTACAAAAATTCATTAATATTCTTAGCCCGACATTTACTTAACACCAATTTTTTTCCCCTGCCCCCTATTTTAACTGTCAATTCTCTCTCTCTGTGGATTAAATGTACTGTGAGTGTTATAGTGTGTAATTAATTTTTTTTGCTCTCTTGTACTCATTACGCTTTGCCTAATTTGCATGAACAAATTACAACTACACAGATTTCCACATTCAACATCAAAATGTTATACTGTGTAAACAGTAGTTTCCATATTTCTCTCTCCCTCTATTTTTTTATTTTAAAAAATTGATGATGTAATTAATATTCCGAATTAATAATCATAAAAATAAATTCCACCTGTCGTCAACAATTGACTTGTACTGTGTATGTATATTCCTCTCCTAAATTTAATTGGCTCACCTAATTAGAAGCAATTCAATTTAAAAAATTCAAAGTCACTGGCATTGACATTAACTACAGTGTGTGTGTTGCAATGGGGGATATGCAGTCCCTTCCATTATGATAATTTTTTTCCTGCTAAAAAAATGTGAGATGAATGGACTACTGTGATGAGAACTAGCAAGAGAATAAACAACGTTGAGACAACTGTTGCTGCTGTTACTCCTAACACACAGATCAAGTAGGAAGTTAATCATAAAAGGGAAGACAAAAAAAGAGTGTATGTTTGTGTGTGTGTGTGACATAATACATGTTTGGCCAGTGGAAAAAGGATCTGGCCGTCGTGGAATGTGTGTGTGTATTGTTGAGAGAGAAGAGAGAGAGGTGAGTGTTGCTGGAAAAATGTAAATAGTTATTCAGTGAGCCTTGGAGCTGATGATGGTAGGAAGAGGAAGTGACCATGAGATTGTGCAGGTAGAAATATCTGCTCTTTCTAATTATGTTGTCATCTTACCTTCTTTCATACGTTCCTCTCTCTCTCTGAGTGTGTGTGTGTACACTCAACCCTTTTTCCCCTGTATACAGTACAGAAACTATTGAGAAGATTGGAACGTGATCCTGAGGGGAATGATGCAATTTCTCTTCTCCGATTAATCGTGGCTCAACTCTCTGTACACTCAACTCTGACTCTGTCCCCTTTCTGCGTCATACAATTAATTTATCTCTCTCTTGTTTATTCCTCTCCTACACCGAGTATTCTACTACAATACAATACACAGTAGTGTGTGTGTGGACTTGCGCAACTTTTACATACACACAAAATACACAAAGTCAAAGGAGGAGGACAGAAAGAGAAGAGAGGAGGGTAATGTGTGATGGTGCAATTAGGTTTTTAAAAATATACACAACTCTCTTTTCCTTTCGGTCTTGATTTACGATAGAAAATTTTTTCTCTCCTCCTCATCCTCCTCCTTCTCTCACTCCTTGTTGTCTTGTTGAACTTCCCAAATAAAAAAATTCTTTGTTTGCTCACGCGTCCTTCTCACTCAATTTTTGAGAAATCCTGTCACGAGTTGACCATTCAAGAAAATACAGAGATACATACACAAATAGAAAAATAAAGAGAGATATAGCAGAAGATGTCTTTCAAATTGATAGGATTCTAACACGTGTGGGTGTGGAGACACACACACGAAAGAACAGGCGTAGTCATCAATTATGGTTTACAACCAAAGCCCGGGTGTTTCTCAACGAAAATTTTCTGCTACAACATGGATTTCTAGGAAGTTTTTAGGGTGGGGATAATTTTGAACAAAATTTCTAGAACAGAATTTGGATGGCCTAATTCCACCCGGAAAGGAAGACAACAGTGGAATTTGAGGAATGACAAGGATGAATCATGACAAGAATTTTCGTGACTCTTTAAATGTCTGACAAGCAGAAGCACAGAAGGGAGAGAGAGAGGGATGATTTCTAAGTACAAATTAATGGTTCAAATTCAATTTGTGTTTTTACTACTCGCAATACAGTAGTAGCACAAAAAGAATTGTACATTCGATTGGGTACATTTCAATAGCATATTTATTTGTGTGTGACTCTGACTGTGTGATTGTGTTTATGAGGTTCATGGAGCCCTTGTATTGACTGCGAAGATGAGATTGTAGTTTAAATAAAAATATTTATTAATAATATTGCCTAATCATTGGAGGAGTATTAAATGAGTAGAAAATGCTGATGCCTTTATTTTCTACAGGGAAGGTATGTACCTACTTATGTTTGTAAGGTGTGTACTGTGTGTGTGTCAGCTGACGGGGCTTACAACACATGAGAATACATAAGGAGGAGAAGAAATGAGGGCAAGTTCATCATTTGAAAAGACAAAGAGAACGGAGGAGAATAGAAAGCTGGTGGTGTGTGTGGTGGAAATGCAACAAATATACACTATCATGTACTCAACACCACTCAGCCACAGCCAAGCTAAGCTACACACACACACAGGCACACATAGGAGAGGATGGAAGTAAAAAAGAAAAAAACTTAATTGTGATTAATCCTTTCCCCCACTGTTATATGTCAACTGTCAATTTTTTTCATACACACTCATCTTCCACGTAAGTAGAGAAAGAAGAATGGAAAAAAATGACCACCATTTTACATCGTCTAATTTTTAGTACTCATTTTTGACTAAATTTTCAAATCCAACTTTCTCAATATCAAAAGTTGTTCCGACACACGACAATTTTCTCTCTGTCCCTTCCATTCTTGCATTTCATTGTCAAGCAAGGAGATTGTAATTGGACACATAAGAAAGATTAACTCTCTGTTTTTGATGCGGAAGTCGGAAGAGATAAGATAAGAAGAGAAGGAGTGAGACAGAGAAGGGGAGACAACAAAATGGTGCAATGGAATTTGCATTTTAATATTCCAAGTTCAAGTGCAACAAATCATTGCAATTTTTCTATTGCTTCATCATTTAACTTTATAGTCTCTTTCTTTTCCTCTGTGCCTGTATGTGTGGATTGTTTGATGCAAGATTTGCGATGTTGACATGATTTGCATAATCCTATGTTCCTAACGACGGACTTCAAGGTCCCCCCTCCCTTCTCCTTTACTTCCATTCTCTCTCTCTCTCTCCGTCTGTATCTCTCACTCAAGGGTCGAACCAGGAAATGAACTCTATTATTAACTACCAAATTTGTCTAAATAAAATTCACAATTAAATCTGACGTCATCCCTTCCCCCTCCATCCCTTCCATTACTATTTCGTCTTTCTTCATCAGCTGAGACACTCGGCTGCAATGACTAATTGTGCAATATTTGTGAATTTCTACAATTCCCTCTCTTATGAGATGAGACAAAGTCTACAATTAAATCCCTGTCCTGAATTCCACTGTGTAGCTCCCCATAACCCACAACCTCCGATTGGAGACTGACTGTAGTTAAATCTGACATTGTTTTAAACTTTTGGCAATTAATCCCATTTAACTACGACTATGTACTAGTATTCGTTTTTGCGATTTGATGACGAATGTTAAAGTATTAAGTCTTACCAGAGCGGGGCTGTAAAAGCAATAATCCTCCAGTATGCATATCCTTGAGACAATTTTCTTTTGAGATTTAATTATCAAATAGTTTTCCTCAATCCCGATTTGACAAGATGAGGGAGAAAACAATTAGGATCAATGTCCCAGCACTTAACAAAAAATAAGAATATTATCTTGAAATATTCAAGTCACAATTCACGAATCCTTTTTTTTTCTTAAAAGAAAAATCCAGTAAAATCGCACAATATTTTTTTTCTTTTTTGACACGTCGTGTCAAGAAAAAAGTGTCACACAATAAACTTGTCTTCCATTTTCGTCATGTGCACAGTTTTTTCTCAAAAAATTCTGTCAGTTATTTTCTTGTGTCAAGATATTTCTTGGAAATTCACATTTAAATGAAATTGGATTCAAATCCGCACTTTTTTGCAAAAATAAATAGGTCTGTGTTTCTGTGTACTTACGTACGTGTGTGTGTGTGTGTAGAGAGAGAAGAACTCTACGGAGATGATGTTTCACGTTCGGCGGTGTATTTGGTAGTGATCGTTGGAGTGTGGGTGCTGGATGGGATGTAAGAGTGAAGTGACATAAGATCACAATTACAAGTAGACTTTAGTATGAAGAATGAGTGTGAATATGTGTGGATACATATGCAAGTAGATAAAAAGAGACACATTCACTCTCTCGTAGGGAGTATACCATGTCCCACACACACCACACACCACCACAACAACAACAACACGGCAGTAGAGAGAGTAAAAAGAGTTAAGGGGGGAATCAGCTAAAAAGCGAACCACGCGGGCTTGAAACCGACTGAACACTGACTACACAAGAAGCATTAAGAGAGGCATACGGCAAAACGTGCGCTGTGCTTTTGCCTGTACTGTACTGTACTATGTGTGTGTGTGTGAGTCAACTTCCACTCTGAATTCTGTCTTCTGTGTATTTGACTGTGTGTGTGTGCTTTTTCAACAGCAACCAGTAACAGCCTCTCTCATTCTCATTATAACAAAAATATATAACTTCTCTCTCTCTCGCTTTGACTACATAGCAAAAGCTGATCTAGACCTTGAAAAGCCTCGAGGCTTTTGCACTGTCTACACACACACACACTGTAGTTGTGTAGCATATTGCTTATATGTACAGTTTAGCAATGCACACTCAGAGAGAAGCAAAAAAGCATTCAATGTGAAGGCAGAGAGTCGACTAACCCGGATTCCAATAGCAAGACCAACACACACACACACAAGCAACACCTTCCGTACTTTCAATCCTCATCAGACACTGACACACTTTCCTACATCCACTCTTCTCTGCCTATACCTCCTCCTCCTCCTCTCTCTCTCTCCTCCTCCTCCCCTCATTATATATAGATAGAGGATTATATAGACTGTGTACACGAAGTAGGAAGTAGGTCGAATGATGATGATGTGAATGTGATTATCATTAAAGTGTACGAATGTTATATTATTATTTATTCTCTCTCCTCTTCTCTTCTCCTCCTCCTCCTCCTCCTCTTAACTCTTTTTTTCCTTCATGCTTTGTATTGTTGTGCTCATTTACATGAGTACATATGTAATACCCTGCTCTGCACGATCCATTACCATTTTCTACAATTCTTTTCAATGCTACGGAAAAAGTTTGTTTTTTTGACAGACACTCAATAGCACTCCCGAGCCTTTGCAATGAGTTCTGACGGCGGTGAGTATGAGAGTGTGTGATTGTGTGTGTATGTGTGTGTGTGGATGCAGATTCCACTTTTGGCTTACAGTGTGTGTGTGTGTGTGTGTGTTATACAAACAGAGAATAGAATAGCAAATTCATCACATTTCCTTCTCAACCCACTTACATTAATTTCTTTTCATCTAATATCTAATATACTCCCTCCCTCCCTGTCTCTCTCTCATACTCAAGTATTAGTCAACTCAAAGTAGAGAAGAGAAGAGAAGGAGAAGAAGAACTCAGGTGAGAATGGATCTCGGGCTTTGGGATGAGGATAGGATGACGAATGGAGAGTCCCGTTAGGAAAATATATGATGATGTTTTTCAACACTCAATCCATCCACGGCGTTTATTGTCATTCTCTCTCTCTCTGTGTATGTGTGTGTGTGATGTATGTATGGAGAAGGTGGGGTTGGGAACTTATTGGAGTCAGCTGTGTGTGTCTGTGTGTGTGTGGAACACAACTACGAGTGACAAAACGTGAAATGAGCCCTGTCATGGACTCGAGAGGGTTTTTGGTGTGTGTGTGTGATGCACAAATTACTCAGCAAGCACAGCAAGGAGTCCATTAGTTACCCCTGTGGATGGCTAATATTATTATTATAACACCAAAAACCTTTGGGAGACATCATCATCATCGAGGATGATGGGTGATTGTAATGGGGTAATGATAAGTTATTCAAAAAATTAAATAAAAAATATTTTACGTGGACATGAGAGAAAAACTCTTCCGTTTTTTGTAGACAGGAGGAAGAGGAGGAGAGGGGAGAGAATGTGAATGTGGAAGAAGAAAATGAGGATTTCCTTCCTCCCAACCCTGACAAAGGAATTGCAGTAGTGGAGGGTTGAGGATTTTCAGATTGAGAAGAGAGATATTTTTGTAAAAATGAAAAACATTTTTCAAGATTAGATAAGCCAGATAAAAAAAGCTTTGTTTGTTTGTTTACAATATGCATGAGACTAGGTATTACATTTGTGTGTATGTGTGACTGAGGGAGCGTAGAAAAGAGCTTCCTTAGTTGGAAAATTACAGGCCAATTTTTTTTCCCCATTTTTTTTATATTAATAGGAAGGAACTGAAGCTGTACACAATTAAATAATTAAATGTGTAATCCAAAAATTTTGTGCATCGTTAGCTAAGGTTGTGATGGTGGATGAAGGAGTACATAAATTTTAAAATTATCATTGTACTCAGTTTCCTCCGTGTTTTTGTGTGACAGGAGACTTGAAAAATAAAATAAATTTTGGTTTTGTTTAATAACAACCAAAATTCCTAGCTTCCAAAATTGTGCCCGACTTGTAAAAAAGGAACCTGTCCTAGCAAATTTTTTTTAAATTTAATTCATAATCATTTATTTTATAACGATCAAGAATTTTTTAAAACTCAAACTTGGTATTTATTTGTCAGCATAGAAATACATAAGATTCAAAGTTGAACCAAAGAAGGCCGTAATGAAACTCCATTTTGAAAAGAATAAAATATGACATTCAATATTTGTTCATCATTTTTTCTCAATAAAAATTAAAAGTTTTACACAACAGACCTCATTACAATATGAAGTTGAAGTGGGTTAAGATTGTCCATAAAGATGACAATATATATTTTTTGAGAATAAAATTTGTAAATATTACACTTTTTTTATTTGTAATGACTCAAAGATTACGCACAAAACAAACCTCCTGGCTCTCGTCCATTGTTAACACAACAGTACAATACAATACAAAATAGAGGAGCATCAAAAAGAAGTAGAGAAGATGAGGAGGGAGGGAGGGAGGAGAGAGGAAAGGTAGTAAAAGTATATATTATAGTGAAAAAAAGTGATCGCAGGAATGATGTCAAAGATGTTTTGGTTTGAAAGTGGTTAAAGGGAAAATTATGACAATTTAGAATTACAGGTATGCATACACAGTGAGAGACTACAACAGTATTCGTTGTAGTTTTGCAGGCTCAACTGAGAAGGTACATAGTGAAAATAAGAAGTTATTTGACAGAGTGAGGAAGTAGGGAGGAGGAGGATGGTTGAAATTGACCATCGATCTAGTTTCCAAGGGAAGCACAGCAAGAGCAAGAGGAACGAAAGAAGAGTAAGGGAGGTTGAGACTGAGACAACAAAAATGGTTTGACATAAGACAAGATGAAGATGAGGGGAATAAGTGAAAAGGTATGGCCTGGGGTATCGTTATAAATGTAATGAATATGACTGTAGGTTACTAGGTTACTCCATCTCCCTTACACTTGAACGCCCATAACGTCATAATTCCTCTCTTCCTCTGAGACTAGGTAAAGGCTGTAAAATGTATAGCTTGTAGTGTACACACTACACTCATTGTAGTACACAATAGGCTCAGAGATACTTGTCGATGAATTGCATGGTCTCATCGTAATCGTTGACGTCGTCCTCAACAACAGCAAAAGCTACAAGAGTAAGGCAAGAGCAAAGCGTCTTTTCATGGTGGATAATCCGGCCAGATAATACCTCATGCAAATCGTCATATTCCATTGCCCTCAATCCCAGCAGCCACCAGCTCTCTCTTTGTGAAAGTCATGGCCTGTACCTAGAAACATTTCCCCCCTCCACACATACACACACACACATTCACTCATCATCATTGTGGAGACTCCACCATCAACTTGTATTGTACAACTTGATGATGACGAGTTTTAAACTAATTTTGAATAGGGGAAAAAAATTAATTTTAATCTCAGATTGTCTCACGACTTTTGGTGTTTGCTACGTACTACTACAGTGTATGTACTTCAACTCTTCCTCTCTTGCTCTTGCATCTCAACACTGAAGGTACATACGAAGGAAGTACGGTACAATTGCAAAAGAAAATGCACACACACACACAGTCCTGAGAGTGGCCAAGTGAGATGGAAAACTTGAGAAGGAGGAAGGAACATGTTTTACCTGTTTACAATTTTTGGCATACATACAATATATAGAATTCAATAAGGTACACACACACAGTGCAGAGTTGCACCTGGGCTTTAATGTTGTTTTGCGTGTTTAAGCTCAACTTGTTCCATGAATTTAATTTAATTTTTTTAAGTCATTTTTCCCTGTCCTTGGTTAATTCAAGTCACATTTTGGGGTCCTCGTGAATTTAATTTTTTGGTGGATTTTGGCCAATTTTTGCGTGAGCTTTGGTGTCACAATTTGAGGAATTAATAATTATGCGAAAAGTGTGTGTGATTTAAGTTGGATATTTTTTTATATTTTTGCATCATTTTAATAAGCTGTACAAGTTTTCACATGATTTTGAGTGAATCCACAACACAACTAGCCCTAGTTATTTTGTTAGTTGCGTCTGTAATTTACAAGTCTTGTTAAGTAGACTATGTCAACAAGTTTACAATTTGTTGTAAAATTTTATCTATTTTTTTGCAAAATTAATCATCATTTTTAAGTTTAATGGTAGGGTACGATAGAGGCTGTTGTACGATAGGGCTATTCATTTAAAATCGGGATTTACATGAATTTGCAAAGTTTCAACGGAATGGAAAAAAGTGTTTCTTTCTCATATTTTATGCAGTACTTTCAACTCGAATCTACATTACGAGAATACATATTTTTTGGTAATCCTTGTAATAGGATGAGGACATGAACTTGATCCTTTTTTATTTTTAAACATCAAATAGGAACTCTCTGAATATCCCTCAAATTACAAGATTACATTCGTGTACTTTGTATCTGCTCATCCGGAGTGAAAGAGAAAAAGAGGGAGAGTAAGTATATAAATGAGTGTGTGTGTGTGTGTCCCTGCCGTGCCATTGAAATTATTTATTTCATATCATTTCCCAAACCCAAATTTCCCTCTCCTCCTCTTTCCTCTTTCTCTGCATTGACCTTAGCCTTATTAAATCGTACAATAATTAAATGTAGGATTAAAAAAAGAAAACAGATTTCTCGAATGAAACTGAAAGCGGTTTTCCCTCTCTCTCTCTTCTCTCTTCCCCGAACAAGCCGTCTGTTCTTTTCCTCCTCCTCCTCTTTTCCAAGGAAGGACACGCCGTCCGACAATTTTAGAAGTGTGAACCGGAAATAAAATCCTGACTCTTGCATCTCCCCATTAAAGAAAGAGCGAGAAAGAAGCTGTTACACATCTCTCTCTTTCTTTTCCATTGATGTTTATTAATAATACCCGGGCTAACTGCCAATTTCTCTTTCCCTCCTCTTCTCAAGAACAAGGGAGGGAGAGAGAGAAAGAGGATAAGGAGTAGGAATATGCATAAGATGGATATGTTCCGAGTACCATGGTGGTTGTATCCGTCTCAGAGAATTGTGAGGTAGAGGCCAAATTGGCAAATAATTTGGCATGGATCAACAACCTTCGAGTATTTAAGAAAGAGAGAAGAAGAGTGTGAGGTAAAAAGAATCTCCTTCATTTCAAAGGTCGAGTTCAAGGGCCGCTCTTTCCAAACAAACAAAATTCCGAGCAAACAAAAATCTAAATAGTGGGCTAATTTCGCATACATAAATAACACATTCACACACACACAGTCACACTCACACACATAACACATAGAAAAACGTATGAATATTTGACTGAGCAAATGACTCTCCTACATCCATTCATCATTTCGTTTCGTCCTCTCTCTCTTGTGTGTGTGTGTCATGTATGACACTTGTCTATATATAGTTTGAATGTTAATTTCTTGCGTAGTTTGCGGTACTCGGACGCACATCCCCCACCCACCAAAGAAAAATAATTATTTCTTTTTTTGACATACTCAATAGCCTGTCGCCTTACCATCCTTCCTTCCCAAATGTACTTTGTACACACACACACAGGGAAGAGACTATGGATGTAATAATTGAGAAGAGGAGGGGAAGGAGTGAGTAAATGTGTGTCTGTGTGTGTGTGTGTGGAGGGGGATAATGGGATTGGGGCTGGGATGGGGAGAATGACACAAATTTTAAATGTTCAATAAGAAGTGGTGAGGGAAGAATAGAAATCTACAGCATTGTTTAACTTAATTGTACTTTAAAAAAATAACTATGAGCATTATGTCATGTCATGTGACTCACAATTCTTCACCCCCTTCTTGTGTGTGTGTGTGTGTGCTTTTTCCCCTTCCTCCTCTCTCGTTCTTCTCGTTCTTCTGCTCTTCGTTCTGTTGTGCTGTGTGTGTGCGTGTGAAAAAAGGAGACTCAGAAGAGAAATCGACTCTCTTGGTCTTGATTCACGATGCAATGCAATTCTCTGTTGGGGAGTGAGTGTGTGTGTGTGACAAAATGTAGGTTAAACCTGAATCCACATTTAACTTTAAAGAGTTGTTGGGCCATTATATCTTTTCTATTCTACTTACTCTCTTCTGTTGTACATTAAAATGGTTATATGGTTGCACACACACAAACACACACACAGATAAAGATGGAGAAAGACAAGTCAATATTTTATAAAATACTTTTATGGCCATTGCAAGAAACATGCTCATTATTTGTTGTGCTGTGTTGTATTGTATTGTGTTCCATTATATTGTATTACAGTATGAAAAGGAGGAGAATATTATTTGGTCAGTATAATTGCAATGCCAATGTCATGGACGTTTTCCTTTTATTGCCAATGCCAATTACCCACTTAAGAACAAAATTTTTTTTGTCGAATGTTCTTCTTCTCTTACTTTGTGTACGCATATCCAGACGAATCTACACACACACACACACATTTCACACACCATGTGTGTGTGAGGAGAGAAAGAGGGAGAGAGAATTAGCCATGTATGAGATCATTTTGTAATTTTGAGTTATGTAGACTAATTTTTACGAGAAAATGTACAAGTTTGTATTGTACCTCTTTCAATTTACCTCCTCCTCCTTCTTGTTACGAGAAACAATAATCAGTTGTAAGATTGAATTTAGTATTACTCTACAAGGTCCTCATAATACATACAAATACAATACAATGGCCATTTAAATTTTGAGTTGAACATCCTTCTCTCCCAAAAATTTTTTTGACGTAGGCACGAGATCCAACTCAGCCAAGTATTAAATGATGATGCACCAAGGAGGAAATTCTTAGTCAACTGAACTTTAACTGATTTTATTTTGTGCAGTTTGATACACTATCATTAAGACAAGGGACAACAACACACACCATCCATTATTGTGTTGTTGTGTAAATGGATGGGAGGGAGTGAGAGTTTAAATGGATTTGACATAATAATGAAACGACAATTTATAATTAATATTTATGATACACGTTCCACACTACTTGATACGATAACACAATAATTCCTCACTTCTTCTCCTTCATAATGTCCAAATAACATTCAACACACACACACACACGGAGAAATAAAGAAGAGAGAAGGAGAAAGACAATCAATATATTGAGCAACAAGCTTCCATGCCATAATTGACAATTAAATATACAATTAAATATCGTCAAAAATGTGTTTCATAACACCAATACTGTCGCACTCTCTCTCTCCTCTCTCTCTGCAATGCCAATGTTATTTTTGTTGTGTAAGCAATGTAAACAATGAGGGAGTACAATATCATAATAACCAAGCTGGAATGGAAATAACAAATGTCTTCCTTGTAATATTACATGTAATTGTAGCGACAAAAAAGTATGGGCATTTTTCAAAAAAATTAAAGTTTGAAGAAAGTTGACGACTGTATGGAGGTCCCATGCCACCCAAACATTGTCACACCGTCTCACATTTGCAGAGAAAGTCCTAAAAATTAATCTATTACATAAACATTATCATAATTTATTTTTAAATCCTCCCATTCTCCCCTCATTTAATAGCACACGAAATAGGAATCGTAATTCATCATGAGCCCAGCCCAGTAATCAAGAATAATTAAGAGACTGAGGGTGAGACTGACGACAGAGAATCAGGTCTAGGTAACATGGATCAATCCACTTTTTTACCCCATTTGAATCTTTTATGAATTTTATTACCCACACACGCACACAAATACACACTCATCACATAAGTGCACACACACACACAGTGAGAATAGGCCTGACAATATCCATTTGGAATCCAAAACCTTTTCCATCCAACACAGCCGAACACACCACACTACACCAGTACACAACGGGTCAATTGCGATGTCCACGTTTTGATTAGAAGGAAATATTATTTCCCTCGAGCCACTGTCTGTCCATCCTTCCTTTTGATTCACGAGACATTGGGTAGGTCCAGGCAGGAGGGGAGCCCCTGGTCCCCCTCCTCCTCTTCCCCCTCTCATTCTCCTTTGTATCACTAAATTATTTACTGTTGACAAAATCCAAAAACTTAAAATAAAGTCAATAGCTTATTTTGTATGTCAAATGCGGAGTACCCTGTATCTATATATATACACACACACTCATTTCATATATTGTAACTACCTATGACGAACCCGGAGAGAGGAAGGTCTGCTGACACGTCTCCCCTCTGTGAAACTATGTCCGTGTCAACTGACTCTGGAAACACGCGAGTGAAGAATGACTTGAGGAAATTGAATACAAAAATGTATGTACATATAACCCAGTACACACACACATACTACATAACCAAGAAATAACCTACGTACACTCATGTGTGCTCAAAGTCAAAATAGACTAATCAATAAGTTGGGAAAGAGAGAGAGAGAGAGTGAGTGACAGAGTTGTTATGCATGTCTACACAACTTACATGTATGAGAGAGAGTACAGAAAAAGACAATTCCACTCTTTAACTCCTGGTTTTCTCTACTGCCCGGTGCTTTTCCAATGCTTTTACCTTGAGAGAGAGAGAGTAGGGGAATCCGTTTCTGTTTTTGTTTGCTTTCCTTCCTCTCGTGTCTCTCCATGAAGATAAAGACCCGTTTTGTTATAATTTGTGTAATTCCCTCCTCTCTCCCTCTCTCTCCTCACGCATTCCATTCATTATTCAAGAGGAGGAGGAAGAGGAGGGGAGATCTAGGTTACACAAGTTCAAAAAAATAGGAAATTTGAAGACCCCTTCCTTTTCCTCCTACCCCCCGTAATTTGGAGAGAAAGTCATGTGAGCAGGGGACACGAGACTCTATTAACTCGGATCCCAAATTACATGTGTGTGTCCATGTGTCTATGCCTCTATGTATCTCATTTGGAGGACAAGTTTGATATTAAAATTTCAGCTTGTTGCTTCCCCATCCTGGTACCATGAAAGGTCCCGTGACTTTCACGTGTGCGAAATTTTGGTTGTATAATTGTATAGAAATTTTAGTTTTTGCAAAAAAAATGAATTACCAAAAAATTGAAACGTTTCGTTCCGTTTGTTCAAATATGGATGAAGGCGTATATATACAGGAAATGATGTTGTTGACTCATCTCAAACAGTAGTTGTGTGTTAGTTACATAATGGAGTGACATCTTACACAATTCCATTACTTTTTGTAATCAAATCTGAACATTTTGAAGGGGTTTAATAAAAAAAGAATTGAATATTAAATGTGAAGGGTTTCCCTGGAAAACGGAGTAAAAATTAAAATTCTCATTTTGTGAAAAATACATGAAGGTTATTATTCTAATGACATTAAATTTGAATAGTTTCTCCATGCGAATTCCTCCCCACTCATAACTACTCGTAAGCTCAGTTTTGTCCTCACAGGCTTTCATTTCCAAAATTACGATAGTTTTTCCAATCCATTTTGTATAAGGAGGATTTTGCCACAAGGACACAGGAAAAAAAGGTTGACTGAATTTTTAACAAGATTGCAAAAAAAGATTGATTAAAAATGGATGGGTTACTTAAACATGCATTCATTACGTATGAATTATTTAATAGAAATTTGTGTGAGGAAGCTATGAAAATTTAATGGAAAATTTGAATTTTTGACGATCTACTGCATATTTAATATTTTTAAAAAAACGAACCAGCCACTTTCCATTCCCTTCCCTTCCTCCCTCCCTCGTGTGTGTGTGTGTGTTTAAAGAATTTTTTGTGTTCACTACATAAGAATAAGTCTAAATTTACTTGGTGAATTTTAACAATGCCAAACATAAAAAAAATTTACCGCTATTTTCTCTCTGTCTGCAAAACGTTGTATTGCCTAAAATTGACAATGTAATACGGAGCTACTCAGGCGCAGCACACACATTACAGAGAATCAAGGCGAAGCAACAGTTGTGTGTGTATGTGTGTATCTCTGCTCTTGATGAAAATTGAATGGTGATGATGATGTAACTTTAGCCATGGCAAAAAAGATGCGGAGACAGCCAGAGTGAAAAGAGAGAGAGAGAGAGAGAGAAAAAAAATAAGGCGAATTTTTTTACACTCAATTTTTTTGGGGAACAATGACGAGGCATCTTGTCCAAACGTTCCTCCATTGTCATTGTCCTGAGAGAGAGACACACACACGAGAGACACACACACGAGAGACACACACACATAGACATACACAGGATGGGTAAAGGAGGAGGATGGATGATGATGGGCCGGAGGGGAAGAGGAGCTCCGAATTCCTTCCCTCCTTACGTCATTCAGTCTTAAATTTTCCTATTACTCCCATCTCATCCCATTACACACTTACTGTGCTGTGTAGAGTGTGGCCAAATGACAGGATAAAACGTTTCATTGGTGATGACCTACATGGGCAAAAAATTATATGATCAGCACAGCAGCAGAGCTAAAACGTAGAGAGGAGGAGGATGAAACATACCTGGGGACGCCGTGACTGACCTGGATACGGTTTCATTCAAACAAAATTATGCATAATTTCTCTCGCCCTCATCCCACCATCCATAGCCATAGCCATCCATATTTATTGTGTATTGTATTGTGAGAGAGTGTGTGTGTGATAATAATTTAAAGAGGGCCACAATCAAACGGTCTATTTCAAATCCAGTCAAAAATTTTCTGTAAGTGGTGGAAAATCCTTTAGGATAAAAAAGTGAGGAAGAACCTTGAACGCGTACTTTGACTTGGAAAGAACCAATTTTAAAATCAATGGAAGGTCTTACAGTGCAGTGTGTGTTACAGTTTACATTAGAGATACAGAGAGAGAGAGAGGGTGAGAGGCAAAGTGTTTATTATTATGTTTCAAATCAATCTTCGCTTGCTCTGTTTATTATCTAACATTATATTTAATTTTTGTTAATAAATAAACCTCACAGCGCCCTGACAAACACACATACACACACCACCGTAAAACGTGATACGATGTGGACGCTGTCTTTCTACTCTCTCTACACACAAGACGTCGATAGGATAGTAAGGAATGCATGTGAGGACTAAAAATAAAGTTTTGGAAATTTCTGTGTCAATTTACATCAGAATCTTGTAACAAGAGCTCGAGCTGACCATCTGAGTTTAATATTGATTTCATTGTTAGTTTTTCTCTCTTGTTGTACAAAAGGCAGGCTAGCTGGGAGTACACGTGACACGAGATCCAAAAATTGTGTGTGGTGTGTACAAATTAATCAATTATAAATATTGACAGGGTCTTGGGATACAAGTCCAAAAGAAAATCTTCCGACTCTACTTTACTCTCTTGATCTTTTCTGTTGTTCTGTTTTTCATTGGATTTGACTGTGAGCTGAGAGGAGAAATGGGCACGTGCCAAAAAAGAATTCCAGTTTCATGGTTTACTTGTGGTGGTGGTATCACTATTCATTGCATCGTCATTCTTTAATTATTCCTTGATGAATACACCAACACACACACACCAAACACCGCCACTGTCATCCTCATCATTCACTTCATAACGTAGATTTAACAGTTAAGCCTTGCCCTTCCCACTGACTCTTGTTCTTCATTTAACTAATGACGCTCTTTTGTTTTAAACTTTTTTTTTTTTCTTTCTTTTTTTTCTGTACGCCTCCTTTCAATTAGTGTAGAATGTGTATTGCTCAACTCTCCCCTTTACTCATTGTCAATGTCATCTGTTCTGCCATTGGCCTGTTGCTCAATAATAGCCCTTCTCTCTATTCCTCTCTCCTTGGCAATTAGTACTAATTACAGTATTAACTATAAATAAAATTTGACAACTGACCATTGCGTTGTCCATGACATGGAGGAAACGAGTCAAGTCTAGTTCCGAATCTAAATTAAATATGATGAAATGAAGTCTTAAATACTTTTCCAGGATCAAAGAGGAGAGGTTTTAAATAGAATTAAAATTCCCCCTCTAAACTAGGCTGTGTGGAGTCAGCCACAATTTTAAATTGAAATATTGTCCACACAATTTTTTTAATTCCTTCAAAATATGTCACATTCAATTTTCAACTGTGCATATCATTCTGAATTATTCTCATCCCCATCCATACTCCGTACAGCACACACATACACACACTCTGGTCAATTTAAAATGCAAACTTTTTAATTTAATCATTAATATTCAAATCAGTTAATATTTAATCCACTTTGACACCGCTCAGCCCACTTTATCCGGAAATTACGAGAGAGAGAGAGAACATTACGAGTCTTTGATTGTACTATTTTTTTACAACTTTGAATGAGATTTAAATGTACATGGTATATAATAATATGACAGCGCCTCTGTTTGTGTGCAATACAATGGTGTGAGAAATAAATAGAGCATTTAATTGCCATTAAATAGACAGACACTACTTACACAGGGAGGGATGGAGGGAAAGATAGATAGATAGAGAGAGAGATGGATTACCTAAATGAGATGTTGCATATAAGAAATGAGAACATTGCATAGAAATGTGCATCAACCCTTTTAGCATTGTCTCTCTCTACCAAACACACACACACACACACACACACACACACACACACAATCTCTTATTATACATGTACATATCAGTCTACATCCACTGCTGTCCATAGCCGAGAGTGATGCGAGTTAAGAGTAAAAATCCCAATTAAATGATCAACTTTTTTCTCCCTCTCTCTTCCTCTCCCTCCTTCACGAGCAACTATTCCAACTTGTCCTTTGTTGTTGTTATTATACTTGTTATTATGTACATTATTATGCCTGACTGCCATTAACTAAACTGACAGCTCACAAAAGGAGTAAAATGCAAGAGAGAGAGGAAGGGAGGAAGAGAGAGAAAAGTAGGCTACACTTTCCAATTGAACTTCAACTTGAGAGAATCGTGTGATGTGGCTCAGTTTGACTCACACACACACACACTCGCATTGTATATAAAATTTTGCTTGTTGTCTACAATGTTGGAGGTACTACAATACTCCGTATATTCTACATAGACGTGTGTGTGTGTGTGTGTCGCACATTCGCATCATTCATGTTATGTTAAAATGGAATTACATGCAATAATCTACTATTAAAGTAACTCTCCAAACATAGAAGTCTCTCTCTCTCTCTCTCTCTCTCTTTATTATACAGACTCACTCTTCTCTTTTTTCTCATCCTCCTCCTCCTCGGTATATATAATAGAGGAAGTTTTAAAATGAGGAGACAAGACCTACATTTAAATTTTGTATTATATTTAATGGATAAGTCGAGGAGAAAGAACAAAACGGAGAGAGAGAGTCTCTCTCTCTCTGTCATTTCTCATTAATTAAATTGTGAGCACACATTTTGTAAGGGGATTCCTCCTCTACAACTCCATAAACGTGTGTGTGTGTTCAAGGGACTGGAGTCTATGAGTGTAATTAAATTAAACATTTTTCTCTCTACACTTCAAAAGATGACTTGTGTAATGCCATGCCAATACCAGGGTGATGTGAATGTTGTGGATCCTCCGTCTCCTCCATCCAGCCATGATTTGTCTCTGCTCTCTCATGAAGTTGTACAAAATTTAATTAATTCCAAGAATTTTTTTGACAAATTAAAATGGAGTTGGAGGAGAAAGAGAGAGAGAGGGTGGGAGGGAGGGGGAGACGAATCGAAGTTCATATTTTGTTTCGTAATGAGTCGAAGAGACTTCAACTCGGTTTATTTAGAGATAACGGAGGGAGGAGGGGGAAGATGTTGTTTACTTTAAAAGTTTAGTTGTGGAACAAGAGGCTCACGTTGAGCTACTCGTGATTTCATCCAAGAAAATAGAATGTGACATGAAGACACATGGATGACAGATGAGATTTGATCTATCTTCTCTTTACTCCTTACTTGCGCCTTTTCTGTTAGCAAGAAAAACTTTTCCATTTGGTCATTAGTAGAGTCAACTTATTGACGGGGCGAGCGAGATACCAAATTACCTCATCTCCCTCACTCTCTCTCTCTCTTTACTTTATGAGATTTCTATTTGCATTGAAAATCGGCTGACATGCAAACGTGTTTCATTTTTTTTCTTCCCTTGATGATGAACGTGGTATTATATAAAAGATATCAAATTATATTACCTAATGGTTACTTGATTCTGGACAAAACAAATTGAGTACACACGGCAATGCAACGCAACGCAACGAAACAGCTTTCCCAACTTATTAAGAATTGAAAATAAAGACGATTTTTTTTTAAAAAAATACAAAAATTTTTGATGAGAGATCTGGTGGATTTTGTAATGAATCCTAGTGTTTATGAGGAAACTGAAAATTGAGAATAAAAAACTGAAAAGTAATCCACAAGTTTATGTGTAAAAATCAAGCATTTATTTATACTATTTTCAGTAAATATCATTTTTGGTTCTGGCAAAACGTTTTCTCGTGTCACTTGAGTCCATGGAAAGCAGTGGAAGGATTTATGTAGTTTTCAAAATTTCACAAAAAAAAATCTCTGATATTTTTTTCACAACCTGACAATTTTCTTTTTGAGTTGAGTCGAACGATATGGAGTGTGTACAGTCAAATGGGTTTACATTGAATTTTTTTTATCTTACATTTTACAATGTGAGTTTACATTAATTCGTATCCTTTGTATATTTCATCCGTACACACACGCACACATTTACACTTACAACGCAAATGTCAAGAGGCAATGTCTTTCATTAATTTTTTGTACATCAAAATGTACTACTTTCTTATGTATAAGCATTCGAAGCATTTATGTATATTGCATAAAATCTTTTTTTTGAGCAGCAGACAAATTTTTTTAAAAAGTAAAGCTTTAAAAAAAGAAAAGGAATTTTTTGTCAGTCTTCAAAGTATTGAGTTCATATGTTCGGAACGTTCTTTCAAACTTTTTGTTGGATACTCATCCTGACTCCACAATAAAATCAGATGGAATTCAGTCCGGAAAATGTCCAATAGGATAATGTCTGTCAAGTCAATATTTGTCTCTGCCATCATCCTTTCCAAATTTCTTTTTTGAATGTCTGCCCAAGAAGCCATCAACTTTAATTCTCTCAAATGATTACAGAATAATTCCAATTGATCCTCTTCTCCACGGATACAAGATAATTGCATCATCTCAATGGCATCTTCAAAAATTAGGGCTGCGGACAACAATTCTGGAATCGTCGTGTTGGGTGGGTAAGACTCGGTCCCTTCAAATAAAATGTTGAAGAATTAGAATCATTTCAGTTTTTTACAGTAGAAAATATATATTAATTAATTTTCACCTCTTATGAGTCCTTGATAAGCTGCTCTGAGTGTAGTCTCAAAAGTGAAGGTGGCTGTCGTAAAATCTTGTCTCAATTTCATCCAATTGACCTTATTTTGAAAAATATTAAATTATTCCCAGAAATATTTAAATGGCATTTCTACAATATATCCAGAATAAAAGTGACGATAAATGTTACCTTGCCGTCAGACCGTGTAATTTGAGGCATGAGAAGACCCCGCATGATGGACGAAAATGCAAAAAAGTTGCCCAGTGCCGACTTCAGTTCTCCAGCCACTCCAATCCATTTATTGACCATTATCTCTGGTTTGTCGGACATTACAATCGTGATGACAATAAAGTGGGAGAGGGAGATGGACCGTTCAATGACATTATTCCAACGATGTTGAGAACTGTGGAAAAATAATTCGTACGCATCTCCAGGTTTCTCCTCATCTTTTTGTTCCTCTTGTTGTGATTCATCTTTTGAGTCAGCTTTCGAGTCTTTCTCCTTGTTTGAGTCTCCATTCGAATTTTCTCCATTGGAGTTGGAGTCATTCTTGGCTCTGGTCAAAATTTCCCAATCTAATTTTGAAAGGTAGAGAGCCACGGTCCGATCACTAGCTTCTAAAATCCTGGTCGTCACCGTCTATTTTTTAACAAAACATATATGTAATAATTTTATAAAATAGAATTTGTAAAAAAATTGTAAAGGAATTTAAATTTATAATATTTACCTCAATCAAATCTTTGTCCAGTTTGACATTCTCCATATTGGTTGGGAATAGAATACTGGAGAAAGAGGATAGGTCAAAATTGCTTTCATGACATTGGTCACTTTTCGTCCTTGGTACCCCAGACGCTGCAGACTCCTTATCATTTGACACTTGGAGTTGAGACATTTTGATGGCAAGGGATGTTGGGACATGTTCCAGTTCTTGTAAAAGTCCTTCAGGAGGATTCAAATTGAGACATTTTTGTTTCATTCTTTCCAGAGTTGACACTTTCTCCACACTCGCTCCAACTGAACGGATGTCAGGAGAACCGGCTCTCATCAATGATACGTAGTCACTTCCTCCTCGAGGATCATTCAGGACGAGACTTCGTTGAGCAACATTTAAGAGTGGAGTTGTTCTATTCCTAATTGATTTCATTATTTGAAATATGAATTTAGTGAGTTACGCTTTTGTACAAAAAAATTCATAGAGAGATTTGGAAACGAACCGGGGATTTGAGATGAGAGCTCCAGAACAAGATGAAATTGCAATCCCACTCCCAACATAGTATGTAATGAGGTCAGGGACTGTGTCAAAATTTTCATTTTCAAATCTGTAACGGAGTTGCTCGTATATTGTGTCTTTTTGAACTACTTCCTGGAATTTTTAAAAAAATTGATATCATATCGAGTTTGTAGTTGTAAGTTTTTTGAGGAAATGTCTATTCTTACTTTGTGGACAAGAAAATGGAGGTTGTTGTCATCCCATCGACATGACAGGACAAAATCTCCTGGCCTTCCGCTGTTGCAATGCAAAAATAATATTTCGACAAGAATTTACTAATTGGCAACACAAACGCATTTTTTATACTGAATCAGTAAGAAAATTCAAATGGCAGAAATATGCAGAAAATGTTCAAACCTGCTACTGCAATCTCTAACTAGGAAGTCTCCATTACTCTCCAAAAATGTTTCAGCCTTTTGTTCGAAAATATAAAAAATGAAAATATACTAAATATATTTGACGGCGAGTTTACTTTTATTTGATAAGAAATTCACCTTTTGTCTACTCAGTGGTCCATGGTACCATGCAGAAGCCCTCAAGTCACGGCTGAAAAGTTATTCAAAATGGAACAATATTAAATCCCACAGTATGTTCTTTCTCCCCACTAGCTACATACATGTTTTAACATTCTTAGCTAATTGTCATTACTGACAACTGCCCAAAAATTATGTAATCACCAAATTTACCTATCCAAAGAAAGTTCCCATTCCAAAATCTCCTTTGCCTCCCTCTCAAGATCTGTCGTACACATTTTTCCCTACACTTTCACTCTAATTGTGAAAAAACCCCGGCTCATTTCCCTTCTTCAACTTATACCGAAGAAAGTTCGGTCAGTCCCTAACACATTGTTGTTATCCAATGTCGACCTTTCAAAATCCAGGTTGGAAAACTTGTAAATCTAAAACAACCGGGTATTTGGACTGTCACAACAAAATATTTGTGTCTTCGTGGTCAAAAAGGACCCTCTCGCCACCCTAAAAATATCGATTTTTTCCTCATCTCATCAAATCTCATTTCCCCCTCATCATCCCTTCAGCCCATACAGTATACACACAATAGGACAGTGCACACAATGAAGTAGAGATTCACTGCCGGTTTTTCGTCCATCTATCCACACTTTGCTTGAACTACTACATGCTTTCACTTTGACCTTGTTACATCTTTCAGCACAAGAAGGCACTGCCCATACCGGTCCGCAGGAATCTCTCCTTTGTTGTTGTTTACTTCTCAAAATATTGAGTACTCGTTACTCTCCCGGGTATAACTTTGACTCCGTGACTGAGGAGGGAGAGGAAAACGAGGGGGAGGTTGGATAAGGTGGGTGGGCGACAGTCTGCCACCGAGCAGCCTCACGATTAAATGCCAAGGGCAGTCTGTGATTACCCATCCCAAACTCTCATTAAATGCTATACTTTGGATGTAATGGGAAAAATCATACGATACAGTCCATTTGACAGTCCCTGTAATTCCCAGTAATTAAGTCATTTACTCTTTTTACAATTTTTGATATATCATATATATTTTTGTGACCATTCATTCCCCACTTTAGCCTCACCCAGTGTGTGTGTGTGTTTAATTGTGAATTTGTGTGTGTGCTCCTGACAAAGACGAGACTGTCCCCATATTCAATCATTTTTGGAAGGAACTCCCGGGCAACACACTGTGTTTACGCTGTTAAAATTATATAGGAAAAAATAGACCTCCATCGAGACAAAGACAAAGAGAGGAGGAGTCCAAAGCTCAAAGAAATGGAAAAGAGATAGAAAGAGAGTAATTATATTCTTCCTTATTAAATTATTCATCCTCTGACTTGTGAGAGAGAGCCATTTTTCTTGAATTTTTTTATCTACCAAACAATCTGAAGGGAGGAGGGGAGGAGAAATGTGAAATCCTCTTTTTTGGTTCCAAATCCAAAACTCCCATTATCACCCGTCCTATTTTATGTAGGATGTAGGAAAAAATAGTTTTGTGTGGAGGAGGAGGAGGGAGAGAAGGAGGATTAGTGGTTTGACAGGGTTCAAAAAAATCATACAGTGTAGTATTAAATTGAGAGAAACTACTATCATGATGTCGTTTTCGTTTTGATCATCTATAGTCATGTGTCATCATGGTTGTTGTTGTCCGGTTGTGGACATAATCGAACGGTCACAAGGCGGTCCGGAGTGTCAGTGTGTGTCTAACTGGGTCATTTTATTTAATTTCTCACTTTTCTCTCCGTCGCCCCACACAATACATGTCTACTTGACTGTATGTACAATTGACTCACCCTTCCTTCTCTTTTCCAGTCAGGACAAAGATGGACCGCTCTGGATTTATACCTATTTAACCCTAAAAAGAGAAAATTACTCTCTCACGGAAATAATCAGTAATCAAATAATTATTTTCATACATGATGACTTCAATAATGTTAAGCATAATGTGGATGAATGTAAATGTCTGCATCGGACAATTGGGGGACCTGAATTAAATGTCTCCGGGAATGGTGACAGGGGTCCGGGTAGTACAGTAGTACACACACTCTCTCACAGACACACATATGCTCACTCTGGGTAATGATGATGAGTAGAGTTGGGCTGACTTAAGTCCAACATATTAAAAATGTGTTTAACTTCATTTAATTCCCCTCCCATGTCCCACTTTGTGCTCAATATAAAATGTTGTGAATACTATTAGAATGGAAAGTTTCTGGTGGTGTAGAAGGAAAAAGTGTGAGAGGGAAATAAACAAAGACAAATATATTTTGACAGAATTATATTTTATAAGATGTAATATTTTTTCGTGTGGGGAGGAAGAATGCTGAAATACGTAGAAAATGTTGTGGAAAAATATGAGAGAATCCATTTCTAGGAAAAGAGAGAGGGGGAAGGAAAAAAATGAGACTATGACTGATTGTGACAAAGTAGTGGGAGGTGGAAGGTGCAACATGTCATAATCTCTATGTATACATCTTTATATCTCCAAGGGGAAAGAAGAAGCATGTCGGAGTAAAGGAGGAGGAGAGAATGGAGAGAAAAAATTGAGAAAAAGTGGGGAGGAGGAGTGAGGAAACAAATTTGTAATGTTGTGAATCTTCATCTCAATCTCCTTCCATTTTCATTTTATCTCACTGTGATACTTTAACTTTGAATTTATTTTAATGCCTCCACACCCCCCCCCCCCCCACACAGACACACATCCTTCACTTCCACTTTGACTTACACAATCTCATTCCATTTTCTCTCTTTCTCCTTCTTCCTGGAATCTACTCACCTAGCCGCCCTATCTGTCTACCTTGTGCGGAGGTGGACTGTGTAGAATTTCTTATATTTTTCCCCTTTTTTTCAAATGGCTCTCGTAAAATCCGCATTCAAATTTCTCTATTTTTTTTTTTAGACCAATTCAAAATTCTCTACTTTCACACACACACACCAGGAGAAAGGGGAAAAAGCTACAGGGCAGTTCTGAAGATTGGCTGGGTGGGGAGGGAACTCTTTTTTCTCTTTCACAATACATTCCAAAAACTTGTACAAGGTACATGTGTGGGAGGGGGAGGAGGAGGAGGAGGAGGAGGGGTAGTAATATTTTTGGGATAGTGTAGTGGCAGCCTGTTTTGCATGAAATATATCTGAGGGTGCCACACACACACACACACACATACACACACACTCCCGCTATACTCAGGATCACACCGAAGGAATGGCAATTGTAATCGTAGCAATGCTGAGCGAGAGAGAGAAAGTGAAAAAAAAGCCCACACACACATACATAGACATAGACACACCGTCCAAATTGAATTTGTTCCTAGAGTCCTCAGCATATTTATTTTACGCCCTGGCAAAAAGGAGTCAAACCAACGAGAGGAATCGCATGCATGAAAAATGTCCCAGTGGAGGTTCCTCGGCCCCACTCTCTCTCTCTCTCCATACATCCAACATCCACTCATACTAAAAGTTTGCTTAAAGGGAAAGTTCACCCGACACACACACTCTCTCTCTCTTGCCTTCATGCACATGGAAAAAAGACGAAAGTGTAGGAAATCCTAAAGAAAATTCAGTGAGAGTGAAGGAAAGTGTATTGGTTTAAAGTTGAGAGGGAGAGAGAAAGAGAGAGAGAGGGAAGTGGAGAGAGGATGGTGATACATGCAGTTTTGTGTGTAAACCCCATTTCCCCAGTTTGACTATGTTAAAGGGAATTACGTTGGAGAAAAAGTATAGATTCAAGTCGTTCACTTAGCTCAGCTACTACTGAGATCAGTGGATTCGAAAATTATTATCGGGATTAATCTATTGGGACTCGTTGGGAGTCTGACTTCTCCTCTCTATGAATCTATTCCAAATTCTCCTTCTGTTCCTCTCCACCCTTCAACATACATCACCCCCTTCCACCCTCCACACACACACGCACACACTGTGCTGGGTTATAGGGGTGACTGATCAAAGAGCGAGGGAGTGTACATACAAACTATCCTATGCCACACACATACACCCATCCCCATCTCTCTCTCTATCTCGTGTGTGTGCCGTCAATTGAATTTTCCAATGAATCCTAATGATCCTCGACCCCAAAAAATAAAGGGATCAAATCATCCTAACTCGACCAACATCTCCCTTCCAATTGAGCTCACATTCACACTCACTCCTTTTTTTATTGTCATCCTACCCTATCCACCTCTCTCTCTCTCTCACACACACACACTTTATATTGAAAATAGAAGTGTGAGAGGGAAGGACTCCTCCTGTGAAGACGTCTTCATTTTCTTTTCACTTTCCACTTGACACACACGTTCAGAGACACTGTGGAGAGAAGACCCCTATGCCCCCATGTCTGATCCCTATTGGCCATAAATTTAAGGGGAAGAGTGTGTGTGAGAGAGGTAGGGAAATTTTTTTACATTTTATTTTCGTGTCGTCTGTAAAAATCCTGATGGCTGGCTTATTGCCCAACTTTTTATTACACCCTTTTCATCCTCCTCCTCCTCCTTATAGCTACAAAGTTTATGTTAGACTTTGTGGATTTTTGGGAGGGAGAGAGAAAGGAGAGGTTGGAGAGAAAGGAGAGGGAGGTTTGAAATCGGAATGGGTTGAATTAAATAATTCATCGTTTATAAATTAAAATGGTAGGGAAAGATTCATCAATAATCAAAGAAGGAGGGAGAGGAGGAGGAGAAAGGAAGAGGAAGGAGGAGGGTGAGAGGTGGGGGAGTAGTAATCCCATGCCAGTTTTGGAGTCGAGTGGAGAGGCCATCTTCATCATCATATAGATTTACAAAGATTGACTCTCGCTGGGGATTACATGGATTTATATGGAGAGATTAGAACAGACTCCCTCCCATGTATCCATGTATGTTCGAGTGGGTGTGTGTGTGGGAAAGACTGTGTGTGTGTTTTAGTAGTGTAAATTGTGGAGTGAGGAAAAAAGGTAGTCCTCTCTCTTTTTCACTCTCTTCTACTTGAGAGAGGGGAGTGAGGGAGTGTGTGTGTGCTGTTGTATGTGCTGGCAGTTTGTAGTTGGCAGTTGGATGTAAAATTAGTGTTAAAATCCTTTCCCATGAGAATAAAGACTATAGACTAGGAGAGGAAACATGGCATTCTGAAAAAACCAACGGCTTGACGCTCAATGTGATCCTTCCTCTTGAAGGAGAAAGAGGGAAAGTAAAGGTAGACATGGTGTGTGTGTGGGAAGAAGAAAGAAGCAGAGATGCTGACTACACACACACTGCACTGCTGTACAAAGAAAGCTTAGAAGAATAGAGAGAAAGTAATCGAGTTTACTTTTCACTTCTTTAGCATCTCCTTTCCCTTGTGTTTCTTCAAGTTAAATTCAATTTGTCTTTCTCCTTCATTCTTCGGTGCTGTACTGTCTGTGTTATAGACGTACGTACAGTTCTGCCTTCTTTTCTTCCCAGCTGCATTTTCTCCTTCTCGTTGCACTACAATTATTTTATTTTAGTTCGATGGCCCTTTCCTTAATCCTTTTTTAATTACTCAGTTCAACGTTGGAAAGCACAAATTGTCGAGTTAAAATGCAATTTTTAAAAAATTATTAAATATAAAGATTCTCCCTGCGACACAAATTTCTTAAGAAAAATCGACACAGAAAATTGTAAAATTGTAAAGATTGACAGATCAACAATAGCAGCACACACAAAAATATTGCCTGACTTTCCCCGTGTCCCTCTTTTTCCTCTCTCCGTAATTCCAAGTCTGTTTCTCTCATCCTCCTCAAACACGTCAGGCTAAAAATAAGAGTGAAGAGACTGGAGAGAAGCTTTCACTTGTCAAATATTGGACTTTGGTTCCTATAGTGATTGACATGGGAGTGGACACACAACATCCCTCTTGAACGGGATGAGGATACGAGGGAGGGGGGAACTTTTAGTCTCTAAAGCAATTTCCCTAGTGTGTATGCCTGTGTGTCTCCCTCCTTCATGTGACTCTCTTTTTTCCCGAGTGTGAGAGTGAATATGTGTGTGGTCCTTGTTGTCATGTTTTGTTCGTGCCATTCCACTTTGTCTTTCTTATGTGTGTGTGTGTTGTGTATATGTGAGTTGTGCCCACACAGAGTCATCCCATCACCACCACATGTAAACAGACAGGAGAAGGGATGAGAGGCAGAATGAGAAGCAATAAGATTCAAGAAAAATTGTTGAGAATTTGTCCTGTCCCGAAATTACGTGAGGACGATTCTCATTGTCATTTAAAGAACCTCCTTCACTTGTTTTTCTTTCTCCCTCACATTTTTTGACATATTGACTCCCTGCCACAAACCCACACACACACACATCACGGACTACATTTTTAGGGAGAAAGTCAAGGCGGGAAAATGTCCTTTCATCTCCTGCTAGAGGAAAAAAAGGTTACAGTAGAAAGAGGAAAAGAGAGCGACTGGCGATTTGTCTTTTAAGTCTCAAGCATGAATAATGAATGGGGGGAATTGTATTTTCTTGAAAAAATAGGAAATACCACACAAACACACACACACCCAGCAACAGAGAGAGAGAGATGCACACACACAACACAGACTTTCCCCTTGAGAAGGCCATTGGATTGAAGAAATGTGAACTGTGCATGCAGAAAAGTGTATCCTTTTTTCCTCTCTGTATTTTTTTCAACTGGAAACTTTGAGGAGGAGATGGGAGAGGAGGAGGAGGGGGAAACTGAGGATAGGAAAATGGGAAAGCTGGACCAATGGTTGAGGAAATGGAATGAGTTGGAAATGAGATGAGATTGGGGAGGTTGGGGTGGAGAGGTTTGTGTTGGCCATGAAGTTTGTGAATAATGAATGAGGGCTATAGAATAAGGAGCGAGTATTCTATGATGGGAAAAATGACTCCTTGGAGATTTGCGTGTGTGTGGCCTGGGTTTCGGTTTGTTGGACTTCTCTGTAGTGTGTGTGTGTGTGTCCTCGTTTACAAATACCTTGGCCGGGTCGTTTGAGCAAATTTAGACTCGTCACTCCAACTCTCTTCTCTTTTCCATACCGTTTGTCTGGTTGTGTGTGTGTGTAGGTAAAAAGCTATAGCATGATAGTACTGAAAAGTTGGTTATAGGCTATGCTATGTTTGTGAAGGCTCCATTTGTGTGTGTGTGTTTAGATACATACATGTATGAAAAGGGAGGAGGGGGTATAGAGGCAACGGATTTTTTTCCCATGTCAAATCCCGGGTATTTTTCTATCTCTCTCCATGTCTCTGTGTATACAGAGAGTGAGATACAGAGAGAAAAATTTTGAGAGAGAAAAGCTGAGTCCATCTCAACCGATCCATAACTCTCTCTCTCTTTCGACTCTTTCGATTTAAGGCGATTTGAGGCGATGGATAGAAGCATGCAAGGGAGAGGAAGGGAAGGCAAGGGACCAATGTCGGATTGGCAATCCAATCCGCCCTGCCTTTCTTCATTTATAACATTTCTCTTTGCTCACTACATTGGAAAAAGGAGAGAGGAAGAGGAAGAAGAAGAAGACGAAGAAAAACAACAAAGTACATTCCTATTTGTCAAGTCCCAGGATTTTCCTCTTGATCTCCACAAAACCGAAAAGAGAGAAGAGAGAGAAAGAGAGACGAGAATTTTCTTCTTTAGTACTTCTCTACTGTCCATTTTTTCCCATGGACAGAGTAACGATGAAAAGATTGGGCATTTTATTTTTTTTCACAGATATATAAAGCGAGAGAGAGAAAGAGAAAGCGGATCTCATCCTCAGCAACTTCCATTTTCTCCGCTTTTTTCTATCAAAATCATCAAAACTGGACTGAGGTCTCTGGCCTTCCTGTCCAACTTGTCTGTAAGTTTAGAGAGAGAGAGAGAAGGAAGATGGAAATTGTACAGCCGCTCCTCTCTTCCCAGTCGTCATTTTGGAAGGCTGTGGGATTTCCAGTAGAAAATTTCTACTTGATTTTACATCAACGCCAACCATCCCACACTCACCCTGACACGGCCACCCCATCATCATCCCAACGTACGACCCCCTCACACACACACCCAAAATAATATAAGAAATTTTATATAGATAATTGGTCCTTGCCTGCTGCCTGCCTGTGTGTCTGTATACGGCAGGATAAAAAGATGAAGAAGGATCTCAGAGTCGGATTGAGTCCCAATCTCCCTCATGTCAAACATGAAAATACACAGACAGCTAGACACACACACACACAAAGATGGACTCGGGTCATCTAGAGTTTCACTCCATTTTTTTATTTAAAAAATTCTCAAAGGATATATACATATCTTTTCTCAAATGTACCATCTCTTTCCTATTTTTTCCTCTCCCTTACATTCTGTACTCTCCTTATTTTCTAAAAAAAGTAAAGAAAAAATTGAGAGAATAAATAGAAAAACAAATTCATCTTCATCAACCCCCCTCTCTCTCTCCACAACGCCAACGCACATCCGGCTACCCCCCTTCCTCTGTTTATTTGTCCTGTTTACTCTGTTGATGATGATTACTCTGAAATTCATTGCAGAAAAATCGAGATTGACATTATATTATTATTATTTCCATTTGCATCGCAACGAAACGAGACAAGAGAGAGAGAGAGAGAAAGAAAAGGGAGGGGAAAGTAGAAGGAGAGTAAAAGCAACAGAGTGCAAATACAAAATTTAATGTGATGGCTTTGTTATAGTTTACTACTGTATATCCAAAATTCAATATTCCTCCTCATATTATATTGTATATATACACAATACCCCTCTCCCTGTGTGTGTGTGTTTACTTACACCGTTGTAACAGGAATCTAGAGCCCCTCATCGTCCTTTCTCTCTCTCTCTCTCGTACAAGATTATGGTCAATCATGTTCAAGCAAAAAATGTATAGACGGAGGAAGAGGAGGAGGAGAAGAAGGGGAGGGAGATAGTCAACGGCGACGATCAAATCGGGACGCAACACGTATAACCCACCATGCACAACAAAAAGCTTGGCAGCCCGACAGAGAGAGAGAGAGAGAAGAAAAAATTGATGGAGAAATTTCTCTGTCCATCTCATGTTTGAGAAGCGGGCGTGTTGGCAATTTGAGAGAGAGAGAGGGAAGCAAACACATAAACCATTTGGCCATGTGTGTCTGCTCCTTGTGTGTGTGAGGGCTATTAGAGTAATTTGGTTTTTGACTTAATTTGATACAACTCACTTCCACCACCACCCTCTCTCTCTCTCTCTCTCTTATACACACAGAGGGGGGCTGTGTGTGTATGTGAGTATGCTGTACAAAAGCTCACAAGATACGCTCACTTAAAACCCAAGTGTGTGTGCCCATTCCCATTATCATCAAGAGAGAGGAGGAGGAGGAGAGGGAAGGGGAGAAAGAGAGCAGGTAATAAAGTTTGCTAGTATAATTGAATATCCGCTCAAACCCACCTCATCGTATAATCGAGACTCTCTCACTGTGTGAGAAAGCGTGTGTGTCCTCAGCTTACCCCCCATTCTTGTCCCCCCGCTCTCTATCTGTGTAGAGTCATCATTTATCGTTTTTTGGGGCAGGGCAGAGTAAAGCTGAGGAGGAGGAGGAGAAGGAGGAGGAGGAGAGAAGGACTGTTGACCCAAGTGTGCTGAAGGTATTGAGTGGAATTGAAATGGATGGATTCATAATTTATACGCAATCTCATTCTATTATATACTCTGCTTTTCCTTCATATTTTGCACTCCCCTACTCAACACACAGACTGCCTTTCACTCCTTTCCCCGCCTCTGCTTTAGATTTCTTTCCCAGTTCCACTCTCCTCTGGTGAGTGTGAGGAGGAGGGGAAATTCCGATGGATCCCGGCTGTTCGTCATGAAAGAATTCAAAGTTCTCTTAATCTGAGGGAATAAGGCCACACACACACACACACACACACACATAGAGAGAGAGAGCCGGAATGAAGAGTGGAGAAAAGATCCTACAAAAAATTGATTTTGATTAAGCGCCATCAATCCTTGCCATGAGGAAAGTGAAGTCAAGGAGAAATGGTCAATGAGAGAGACAGAGACACACATCCTCTCTCTTTCTCTGCCTCCGTTCTCTAGACTTTCGAGCTGAGAGAAGAGAGGAGGAGAAATGGAGAGAGACACACACGAAGGAGGGAGAGAGGCGAGGGAGTGATGAAGGCAATTATTTTAATCAGATTCTCTAGTGTCTGCGTGATTCCAGGGTTTAATGATGGCAAATTTCAGTCTGCCCCGACTTACAGCTACGAATGGGTTTGAGATGTGCATAGACACACACACACCCACACACACCCAGTGAGGGAAGGAGGGAGAGTGGAACGACACACGAGACTTGGCGAGTCTGTTTCGTTGTGTGGAGCTAAAATCATTAAATAGAAGCAGAGAGAGGATGGTTGGCAGCTCAAGTCATGGCTAGGATTATTCTCATCTCCTGAGATACACACACACACACATAGAGAGAGAGAGAATGAGTCTCTGTACACTCCAGACTCTTCAGTGTGTTGACTAGGGGTGTAGAGAGAGGACGGGTGGCTGGCTGAGGGTCTGGTCGGGGAGAGTGAGGGTGCGGATTTCATATATAGATATTTTTCCTGGCATTCTTTCGCATAATTGCATGCCTCGACTACCCATAATTCACCAGCGACTACACCACCACTGGCATTATTACTAAAATCTTAAATACAACCCGCCGAGGTTTTCCTCTCTCCTCCAGTCCCACTAAACAGACACCCACTTTCTCTCTGCTTCCCAAAAACTAGTACACACCAGCAAAACTGTGTGGTGTGCAACGGGTCACGAGTACAAAATAGGACAAACTTCAAGTGCATGAGAATTGTACATACGGTGAAGCATTTCAATAAATGGGACCTTTCTGGAAAGCTCATTTCCAGAGCTTTTCGAAATGGTAACTCACTAGACCCAATATTTGACCCTTCGTCACTAACGTCCATTTGAACAACATGGTCTTGAAAACACATTCTTAAGCTGTGCTTTTCTTCACAAAATGTTTGTGAAAAAATTGTCAGAGAAAAATAATTGTGCAAAATTAACTGTTTTAAAGTTATGTAATTGATCTGCAGCATTGTTAACATGAATTCTGACTCTAATTTGTGTCAAAGGTCAACAATAGGACAACCTTGGGAAATCTGCCGAAAATAGCAATAGCAGAGCTATAGAATAGCTTTGTGTAACTAACAGAGATGTGAAAAATAAACGTACAAAAGAAATTAAGTGGGCCCACTGTTCAACTGGGCTTTATTGACTAAGGATCAAACGTCGGGTCATGTGAGTTACCATTTCGAAAAGCTGTGGAAATGGGCTTTCTAGAAAAGTCATATTAATTGAAATTGGTCACCGAATGTGCAATTTTCATGGCTTAGAAATTTGTCTCATTTTTTACTTGTGACCCGTTATTGTATTGTATTGTACTCTATATAGGAGGGAGTAGTCTAGAGATGGGTAACGGGCATCTCATTTCAACCCGAGAGTAAAACTTCCCGAGTTTTTCCCTATCCTCCTCCTGCATCCTCATCCTCTGATCTTGGCTCTGTGTGCTAATCGATTCATGCTAAATTTCACATATCAACACATTCTTCTTACACATTCCTATCCCTCCTTCTCCCTTTCTATACTGACCTTATGTATAAATGCGGACACTACAGACAAGTATGTATAAAGTCCTATTTTTTCCCTTCTACACATTTCCCCTAGACGAATTTCCTTTCGACTCCACATAAAATCATCACACACGCACAGTACAGGGATATAGATATAAACATACAAGTGAAAGATCCATGGCATCAAATCCTGACCATCAATTCCTTTTTTTTCTTTTCTTCTTAGGGCAAGACGAAGATTCAGCAGAGGCAGTTAAGCCTTCGCCATAAATTTCAAGGATTTTGGATCCACACTACACCACATTGAACCAGAAAGAAGAACCGTGTGTGTTTAAAAAGGGTTTATTGGGGAAAGCTCTCTCTTTGGAGCCGAATCCGAATTTCTCAGAAAACACGAAAAAGTTGAAAGTGAATGGGAGGAGAAGAGGAGGACAGGTTTTTGCAAAATATTTTTTGCAAAGTTTTTTTCTACACAGCGCAAATATCTTTCGTGTCTGTGTATGTAAAAAGCTCTTATATTTATTGTGGGAGGGGGGAAAGAAAATCGGGAGATTTCCGTGTAAAATCCAAAAAACGAGTTTAGAGAAAGTGAAGGAGAAATCGTTTGTATATTTCCTTATAATGTACAGTACACACATACAAGATATAGGCACCGAGATGTAGCACGGGTTAGCTTCAATGTGGATGAGGAGAAAGGAGAAATGAAAGTGAAATGAGACGAGGAAAATTGTAAATAGTTTTCTAATCTGGCTTATAGCCAGACTAAAAATCTCCTGGGAGCTTTCTCCTGACTCAAAGAACAGAGGAAGAGGAGGAGGAAAGAAAGAGTGAAGTGAGGAGGAAGCCCGCCCGCCTGTCCATCCGCCTTTTGAAAATTCTTTGAGAAATCTCATTCATTTTGTATTCATCACTGGGATATAAATAAAGATGTAAGAGGGAGAAGGGAGGGAGGGTGAATGAGAAAAGGGACGGAAGAACGTCCATTTTCTGTCTCAAAGTGTAAAAGTATGAGAAAGAGAGAAACTCAGAGGAGCTCGTAGAAGAAGCGTGATTAGGGAATGAAGAGTTATGAATGGATAAATAGTCTCCACGTTTCTCTAGTCAAAAAGTCAGTCGACTTCAGAGGCACTTATTGGGTCAGAGTCGAAATTAGAGCTGACAGCTAATTGAATTACATTTTTTTACAGTCCCGGACAACTTTTCAGCTTTTCCCTCTCCTCTCTCAATTCCAAGCACAGCTCCACTCTACCCTTCCCATGCCCATACTTTCCCCTCCACACACACACACACACACACAGCATCTCCTTTTTTTGGAGCCGCCTTTATTAATAATGCAATTTTTAATTTTTGGTGATTATCTCCTCTCTCTCGTTCTCATTCCCTTGTCTCACTTTTTCATGGCTTTCCCCTCCTCCCTTTCCACTGAAAGTTCCAACACCGTCACATCGGTAGGTTTCATGCCGTGAGTGAGTGTGTGTGTGTGAGTGTACGGTGTGTATCATTTTATATATAATTTTACACATTTATACGATCCTCCTGTGACGACTTGGTGTGTCCTGCCGTCTCCTCCTCCTCTCATCTCTCAGTCTCACATGTGTGGACCATCAGAATAATGATATGATGACAACCACAAAAAAACCCATGGCCATATTCCTCCGTCCATCCCATCCAAAGTAGAGTGAATATGGCGGGAGAGGGGAGGGGATGAGAGGGTGCGGATGTGTCTAAAAAGTCTGTACCCGGGAGAAGAAGACAGTCGTAATATAAATACAGTGTAAACATGCAAAGCGGAGGGCTCATTGTACATGATAATTACTCCTCTTGTTCCCCCTCTCCACCAATATGCCATGTCCCAACAATTTCCCTATTAAACTTTATGATGGGGCTGCTCTACAGGAGGAGGAGGGATGAACACGGCAAAAGACTTTCCCCCTCTCTCTCACTCTCGAGTCTCTAAAAGTAAAGGAGAAAACGAAGCTCTTGATGGATTTGACTAATTTGTACCCCTCCTCTTCTTCCACCTCCCTTTCTCTCTCTCTCTCTCTCTATCTGTGTGTGTGTGTGTGTGTGTGGATCTGTCTCTATTCCATGCTCCGCTCCACAAACTTGACACACACAATGTGGATTTCACATTTTTACGACTAACAACTAATGAGATTCTGAATATTTCATACCTTTGCCATAGACTCTTCATTTTTTACTCTTCTCTCTTCATTTGCCAAATTAACTGAGGAGACCACAAAAACCTATCCATCCCATCCTCCATTCTCTTAGCGGAATTATAATGGGGACAGAGTGAGGTATGAAAGTCAAGAGAGAGAGAGAGAGAAAGGAAAAAAATTATGAGGAGCGTGTCAAGCCATGCCATGCCATGCGATGGTGTGTAGCCTAGCCCAAGTCAAGCCATGCCCAATCATTTCAGTCTTATCATTTTATCCATATTAAATACTGCGCAAAGTCCTTCAATTTTTCTCCTCTTTCCCCGTCCCTACCTTTCTATCTCTATCTCTCAAAAATGAATGCAAAGGAGATGGTTCATTTAAATGGAGGAAGTGATGTGAGAGGCAGAGAGAGAAAGGTAGATAGGTAGGGATGTGATGGTAATAAAAAAACATGGCGAATCAGACCTCCTTTTTTCCTTCTCTCTCTCCTACCGTCCTACACTAGCCTACACAGACTACTATAATGTTCAATGTGAATCTAAGAAGGAAGAGAAAGAGATAGGAAAGAGAAGGATAAATGTATCTATAAAATAAAGTAAGTCAGATGAAGAGAGAGAGAGAAAGCACTGCGCTTTTTCTCAGCTTTCTGCCTTTCTCCCTTTGCTTTCTCTCTGTCTATCTGGTTTGTCTTGAATTCTTGGATTGCCATTAGACTGAATCCGCCTTCTTCTTCTCCTCCTCCTCCCGTCTTTCTACATCTTCCCGAGTTTTGTGGTGGCTGGAATTGCAGCGCTTTTTTCCTTCTCTTTGCCTAACGAGTGAGAGAGAGTTGGGAGGCGGGTTGTGTGTGTGTGTAAAGCAAAGGCTTTTTAAAGAGAGATGGGGGCCTTGGATACTGTGCTGTGTGCTGTGTATGCTGCGATGTGACGTGCCGGGCGTGTGCTTTTTTCAAGTCGGGGCGGAACAAGTCCCTGAGCGAGTATTGGATGGTGTAACTTCTTAAAAGATAACTTTTTAAGCAGAATGATATTCTTTTTCTATATCAAGAGAGAAGAGGCGAGGACGCTTTTTGAATACGCAAGCAGGTTCCCTCCTCATCCTCTCACACACACTCCACTCTCTCTTTCCGCTCTCCTCTGTAGTACAGTACATATGTAGGGAAAGCAGAGAAAAGAGAGAGAGTTTTGGTGGCTGTAAAAAGGGAAGAGTTCTGGAGAAGCTCTTGTAAAAATTGCAAGGAGATTCTGAAAATTCATTTTTGGATTGCAAGAAATACTCTCCCTCCACACACACACTGTATATACACTACCGTTTACAGTTTAGGAGAAAGTGTATTATAATAATACGGAGAGAAAGAGAGAGTTGAAATGACGACATTACAACAGTATACAAGTTGTACAAGTCCAGTGAATATAGAAAAGCGTGTGTGTTGAAGAGAGAGAGAGAGGAAAAGATAGAGAGGATTTTTGGGATGCAGGGAGCGTGACGGTCCATCTCTTTTGGTTTTGGTTACTCCACTCAGTGAGTACTTTGGTACAATCACTTTGTATTACGAGAGAGGCAGGTAGTCGTTGTGGGGATAATAATATAGGATTACACACACACACGGAGAGAGAGAGAGATGGTGGATGGTGGATGGTAATAGGAGACTGGGTACGGATTAGACGAGAGGAATGATGGAGCTGCACGACGATGATTTGGTGAAACCACACACACACACACTGTCTGTACTGTGTAAAGCAATGGAAAGCTCCTCTGCTTGTGCTTTTGATGCTTGTCTACTGTGTAAAAGAGAGAAGGGAGGAGGAGGAGAGAGAGTCCCTTTTAATATTTAATGTGCGAGCGATCGCTTCAGATATAAACCAGATCAAGGCATTTACTAGATTGAAAAACCCACGTCACTTGAGTCAACCATACAATCCATTCCTAGACTTCCATGTAGCCAATGTGGCAGAGGCAGAGGCGCTAATCTCATTCTAAGAGTGAGAGAGAGAGACTTGTCTATACTCAAATTGCGTAATCCTTCCCACACTACACAGTCCTCCACACACACACACATACCGAGAGAGAGAGAGGGAAAGGAGCAATCCAATGCTATGCCATGGAAAATGGACGACGTCATCCAATCTCAATATCCATTACGTTAGTCCATATTACTCTATACGTGTGTGTGTGAGAGAGAGCGTGTGTGTGTGAGAGAGAGCGTGTGTGTGTTGGCTGGTTCGGGCTCTCCACTCTTTATTCACTGTAATCATCAAACTGTCAAACATCAAAACTGACTTGTCCCATTCAAATCCCAAACCACAGCCAAGTGGCCACTGGAACCACACACCACCACCACCACCACCACCCCTTATGCAATCCTGCTGTGATATACTGTAAAGTGTGTGTGTGTGTTTAAGCTCGGGCTTGGATAATGAGGCTGTGTGATGCTGGAGAAAAAAGGGCAGCTGTCACCCCCTTCATTGTACTAGAGGGAGGGAGGATTGTAATGGAAAAGAATATATGACCAGTTAATCTAATTACTGTCAGGGAAAATCCACATAATGGACTTACATGGGAGATGATGTAAAGGAGCCATGGAAAATGTGAACTGTTGTACTTTCGTGTGGTTGGAAAATTTGTAATTTTGTATTGTTAGTAAATCATGAGGATTCTATGACACCCGTGCAATTTGTGTGTGTGTGTAGTATTGTGTGTAGCAAAAAAATATGATGGGAAAATTAGTGGATTTTTTGTAATTTGATTTCAATTTTGTTTGTCACTTTATTTCTCTCTTCTTTTTCAGAGCGTATAACGGAGGAGGGAGGAGGAGGATTACAGGACACGTTTTTTTCCAAGGATGAGTGATGAGTGTCTCACTTTTCTCTCTCAATTTTTTTTGAGAGAGTGAATCGTCAGAGCTGTGTGTGTGTGCCCATATGGTTAGGGGGATGGGGATTTGAGGATTTTTTTTGTGTGACAATCACAATATAATATATATATTTCTTCAACATTTCATGTTAGCATTAATATTTTTAAATAAACTTGACTATATAATAATTATAATTTAATGTAAAGTTACTTAATTTTTGGTTTCTTATTTTTTTTGAAATATGATATTTTGATTGTTGCAAATAATTTTTTATTTTGTATTTGTATCCGTATTTAATTATGTATACAAGTTAATATCATAACTTATGAATAGATTGAGAGTGCGGAGGTGCAAAAATGATGTAATTAAACTTTGTTTCTCTCTTTTAAAAGTGTATAATGGAGGTTAAAAATTGTAAATTAGCACTGTTCTTCCCTTTCTCTTCTCTCCTTTCTCCTTCTTGATTCCGTGCCTTCTGGTGATGCAGTCAACTTGGAAAATGTGGTGCTTCATTTTGACGTTTCGATTTTTGTTTTAAAAAGGGTGTCATACTCATTAAGACGAAAAGAAATCGTGGCGAATTCATATTTTTTGCACAAAAAGGAGAGCACTGTTGATTCCGGGATTTAGGGTTGATGTTGCTGATGGGGAAGGTTGACAAGGAAATTTGAGGAGACGTCGTTGTGCTGCGTCTCACTGTAGAGAAAAATGTAGGAAAAAAAATATGACTTAAAATTCAAATTAAATCCATGGTACAAAATTTTTTGTTTTGTATTTTGAATACAAAAGAAAGTTAGCATGAAATAATGATACCATTAATTTTTTAATGTGGGGATCTCCGGCCTTTCTGATAGTAAATCATTTTGTCCTATCAAAAATCCAGAGATTTTTTGCCACCCTCTCTCTTTCCCCCTCCCCTTCTTTTCTTTCTTTTAAGTACAGTACTGGTCACTAACACAGTTCTGACTGTCATTAAAATTAATAATAGGAATTTTTGCTCAATTTCCATACTATTTTTAGTATATTTTTAAAATTGTACTCGCCTCATAATAAAACTACTTTTAAAAAAAATAATCAAAAGTTAGCAAAATGTAGAGCGATTTTTTGACATTTTGCACACATAAATTTTACAATGACTTGGGCAAATGATTTTTTACTGAAAATATGACTAGAAGTGTGCAAAACGTTTGTCAAAAAATTCTCCTCCATCAAATAAAATTTAGTCAAGACTCACCAGTGACGACGAAGGTCAACTTTCCTCTGAAAACTTCGGCCACAAAGGGAGCAGGCGAAGGGTTTGAATCCTGTGTGTTTCCTAGAGTGAGTGATGAGATTGGATGACTGGGAAAAGGCCTTACCACACACCAAACATTTGTGAGGTTTCTCTCCTATTCAAATGGATCAGAGACAAAGGAAAATTTTTAAAAAATTGAACAATTAACAATTAAATACTCCACGAAATAAATGACATAATCATTAAGTCTCCCTCTCATATTCAATCCACCCCTTTCTCTCTCCTTCCCTCCTTCCACATTAAACCCTCCAGCACCCTTCATGACGACGATGACAAGGACTCAAAATCCAATCTGTTTAATTTTCCATAATCATAATCCACACACACGCACCCAACACGAGAGATCCCTTTATGGAAACTTTTGAGCAAAAGAGCGAAAAGAGCATGAGCTTAAATAAACATTGTAAGTGTATTACAAGGAATTACATGCATCTGCTCTCTTCCTCTTCCTCCTTTCCCCGTTTTTCTATTATGTTCTGCTATGACAGGCTATGGGCAAAGGATATACCTCTCTTTCTATTATTATAGTCTCGGAGGAGGAGGAGGAGGGGAGTTCATTTTGTGTCCTATTTTGAAAACTCCCGGATGTTTAATGAACCTACATCCTTCACTCTCTGAGTCTCCTCCTCCTCCTCCCTCCTACTGGAATCCTATTTAATAGTCGTAATAAACTTAGGCGGAGCCCCAGTCCCAGGACATTACAAATTGACACTTTGAATCTCCCACATCTCACTACAAAACTTTTCAAAAGAAAAAAGACTCAGATTCTCACATGTGACTGTCTCTCTCCTCTTTGAGGATCAACGTACATGTGTGTGTGTTTGATAGTCAGTGCAAGTACGTACATGGGCTTGAGCCTGTGTGTGTGTGTCCACGGGATTTCGGGAGAGGAGGAAGGTTAATTATAATTACAATCACAATTAGGAAAAAGAGCCTCAAGAAAAAAACGGGGAAACTTTGTACTCTCTCTTCTCATGTAAATCCATCTCCACACGTCCAAGTCACCACAGACCAGACCATCCTCCACTCTCTAGTGTGTGTGTGTGCGTGTGTGTGTGTGGACAAGGGAGAATACCAAATTGCATTGCATTGAATGAGATTTGACGAACCCAGTCTAGCGAAGTCTAACCCGACTCTCTCTTTAATGATGAGACAGAGGGCATACACACACACGCGCACACACACGTATAGAACAATGAGGAGAAAAAAGGAAGAGGAGGAAGAGAAAGTTGAAATAGTATTAATGTAATGCAAATCTGATCCAGGCCCTTTAATCTTTCGCACGGCTCTAATGGTCCCCGTCCCTCACGGCTAATGGTAATGATTTGAGTCTGACGGGCTAAATTAATAGACTTCCCACAATCGGAGAGGAAGGCTCCGGAGCGGATAAAGATCAAGGGCAGTCCAATGCCAATATATTAGAGAGAGAGAATTGTGTATGGTGTGTAGAGAGTGCGAGGGTATTTATGTGTGTGTGTGTGTGGTGGGTGGTGAATTGTGAGAATGGGAGCATCCCTCAGTGATTTTGGACAAAATCTTTTTATTATCATCATCATCACTCCGCCTCTCTCATCCTCTTGATCCTTCAAGAGAGAATAGAGTCGGAGCACCTCGTAAAAAGATGAATGGAATGAATGGAGAGGTTGAGAAAAAGTTGTAAAAATGTGATACATTCTCCATTGGAAATCATCGGCCGAGCACAAAGTGTGGATAAAAATCCCGGACACTACCCACAATAAACCCTGCTGCACCGTAGTCATCCAAAAAGAACCCGGGTAAGTTGTTGTTAAAGATTTAAAAAGCATTTAAGAAGAAATTCCGAGTTTTCTTTGCGCATTTTACTTGACTATGTCTAGGAAAATTGTAATGAAAATTTAGAAAAAAAATCTTAAATCCTGACGGGGCTTCAATTTGGATAATTACGACAGATTGGATTGTACCTAGATTTCTTATGATGGAGGGCCCAAATCTTGAAGACGAGCGATTTCTCCGATAGCCCCATTTGATGGGAGTAAGAGCCTCTAAAAAGCTGATATGGACAACAGAGAATGAATGAGAATGGAAAATCGGGAAGGAAGAGGAGAACAAGCCCACAGAAGCAAAGCACAGATTTGATCCTTCACAATGAGACTCTGAGCTGTACAAAATGCAGACGGAGAGACAGAGAGAGTTATAAAAATTTGTGAGGGAGAAAAGAAAAAAAAGAATGTGGGGGAGGGTGAAGGGAAAAGTTGTGTGTGTGTGTTATTATGAATGTGTACTATGAGGGAGTAGTGAGATGATGGGTGAGTACTTTATGACCCTCTCATCACATTTTATACGCCCCATTTTTGCTGATTCTCTCAAACAATTTTTCATTCACGTAGAGGACATGTGCCCTCATTTTTCCCTCTTCGTTTTTTCCCCTGGTTGACTGTGACTGCGAAGACAGGGAAAGAGTAAATAAGGAAATTTGTGTCAAAAAATTGCCAAGAGAAAGTCTTTCAATCTCTACACTTTTTTTGAATGAGAGATTGGAAAATTAAGACCCCTCGCATCATTTGTGTAGAGAGAGGAGGGAACAGAGTTGATGTTTTGATTAGTGTGAATCAAATTGAGTGGAATGTAGGCCATCTGTGCGGGTAATGGGAGAAAAATTAAGGGATTTTATATGTACATAACTTAGGAGGAGTGATAGAATGTGGCTTTTTTGAAACATTTGGCTGGAACATTTGAGGTTGGGCCATAAGGCGATGAGTTGCATGGGTTTTTGAATCCATCGTAAGATTCTCTCTCTCTCTCTCTCTCTCTCTCTCTCTTCCTGGGATTTTAGATTTGGATTTAGGGAGAGGGAGTTGTTGAGCTGATCAAATTTGTCAGAGGTGGCACACAGAAAGAGAGAGAGAACTCGAGTGTTTATCCAACACCAGCCTTCATCTCTGTCACTTTCCTCGTGCCATAGATTCAAGCCAGAAGAGTTGGCTGTAATAATAGCGGGTTGTGAAAAGTCATAACAAAATATGCTGGTCGGATGGAGGGGAAGAGCTGAGTTTTCTTGGGCTTGGGCTGAGGTAGAGTGAGTAGAGACAAGTGGCAGAGAGGGTGAAAAGAGTAGAAAGAGCGAGAGAATGTTTGTGGGAAAAGAGTGTGTGTGTGTGGAGGGGAGGGGGAGAGAGTGTGTGAGTGTGAAAACATTTTCAAGTGTCCGCTTTTTCCTTCTTGGCCACACTTCTTAATGAGATTTCCCCTCCCGGCCCTATTTACTCCGGAACGATTTTGCCAATCAAAACATTTGCCCAAAAATCTGCAGTCAAAACAATATCCTGCCTCTCCCTTATCTCTACACTTCAATTTGTCCAAACCTTCCTTTTCCCTCCACTCCACACACATCCCTCCATCCTATCTCTTTCTCTGTGGCTCTAATTCCAATCAAACTTTTACTGTCTCAACTTAAACTTTTTTTCTCAATTTCCCATCAAATCCCTACACACACACAATCTCTCTATTTCTATTTCCTTCTCTCTCTCTTTTCAAGATTTCAGAGTGAACTTCCTTGTTTCCTTCAGCCAAACCAAGCTCGGAACATTGCAGCAGAAACACTTTGAAAACTTTTAAACTGGATTCCATTTCAGTTAAATCTATTTTCCGAGAGCGAGCTACAGCCTTTCAAAATTTTGGAGATTTTAACAATTTTTCAAGAAAGAAATCCGAGTTTTATTCAATTTTTTTCACATTTCTTAAAGAAGTTGAGGGTAAGAGAAATGAATCGATTATTGTAAGAAATTTTCCCTAAAATTCCACAGAAGAAGAGAAAGTTGGTTGCCCAGGCTTTTTTCATGGTTGAGATGGATGAGAGGAAGATGAGAAAGGGAAAAAAGATCAAGTCAAAGATTAATTGGGGGATTGACCATATGGGGCATTGGAATGAGCTGATAAGTTGTGAGACTCACTTTCACAGCCACAATGATCATCATCCAGTGAAGTGCACTAGCCTCCTCTTCTACTTAGCTCCATGCACTCCCTCCCCGCATTGTGTGTGTGGTGGGTTAGTAATGAGAAGCCTCAGTGTCAGTTCAACTCAATGATAAAACAAGAACAAGGAGAAGAGAGTGGGGTCTACACAGTGTTGGGGTTGGTGTTGGAACTCATACAGAGAGAGATAGAGAGAATTTTCTCTTATTGAATTAAGTTTCCCGGCTATCCTAGCGTTGAAAAAAACGGGGAAAATTTAGCTCACACTACATACATATCATGTACATACACAATTCATGTGTGTGTACTCTTTTCTCTGCTATCCTATCAGCATCTCTTCCAATCGCTTCATCTCATCTTTGTTTCGGAGGCAAGACACTGTACACACACACATGAGCACGATCCATCGCCCACATCACATGGAAAAAAGCGAAGAGAGAACACAACAAGAGAGAGAGAGAGAATGGATGGAAACATGATCTGCTAATCGAGAGGGATAACCCCCAAGGGACTTTCTAATTCTCCTAATTGTTAAGGCCTGGCCACTTACACTTTCCTACTCTCATCTCCTCAACTCTCTTTCCTTCACGAGATAGAGAGAGACAGAGGGGAAAGATTGAGATACAAGGAATAGGACAAGAGAGAGAGAGGAAAGAATACCCGGGACTTTTACTGACCATTCGATTTCATTCCTTCTTAATACAAATTGACCACAAGAAAAGAGCGAAATTCCTCTTCAAAAAAAGAATCCGTTTTTCTCCTCGTACTACAAAAATTCAAAATAATTTTTTGTAATTTACCTGTGTGGATGTACGTATGTTTCTTCATGTCGGACTTTTGATGGAATCGTTTCCCACAGAAAGGGCAGGGGTAAGGTCGTGTATCCGAGTGGATGAGGAGATGAGTGGAGAGAGTAGAGGAGCGCTTGAATGTCTTGCCGCACTGGGAACAGGAGAAAGTTTTCTCGATGCTGTGTACAGCTCTACAACCAAATTGTCTACATTTTAAAACATGACCAAATTTTAATTTGTACATCTCCATCCCTCTTCCCTTTGCTCCCACAGTTCTTAACTGTCTTACCTGTGCTGAGACAAGGAGATTTCATGGCCAAATGTTTTATTGCATAGATGACAGGCAAAGGGACGTTTCCCATTGTGACTCCGTCTCGAGTGGACTTCCAGACCATGAGGAGTACTGAACATCTTTTCACATTTGATACAGCTAAAAACTTCAGAATTGACGGCTGACACTCCACCATGACCTGGACCCCCAGTCCCGTTCCCCCCTACCCCTACACCTCCGCCACCCCCATTTCTCGCCATCCCACCATTTGTACTAGCACTCTTTGAATTACACAATGCCCCGAGATTGTGAGGATGATGTGCGGGAAGATGAGGATGATGTGGGTGATGATGGTGGTGGTGATGATGATGAGATTTACTCGCAGCCAAAATGTGAAGGGCGGGATGTTGAGAAAAACCAGCAGCAGCCGCGGCTGCTGCAGCTGCTGAACCACCATTCAAATGATTTGTCATGGGAGATTTGTGTGAAAAGAGAAAGTTATTTTGGAAAGGGAGGAAAAGGGCGGCAGCCGCGGCTGTTGTCGAAGGATGAGGTGGAAGAAATAAACTAGGGAAAGCTGACAATGAAGAGGCGGCAGCGGCAGCCGCCGCGGCTGCTGCGGCTGCTGCATGAAGTCCACGATTTGAATTTGAATTGTTGGAATGACAATGATTGGAATTTGCGAGGGATACCACGGCTGCACATTGTTTTGCTGAGGAGAGGAGGGAATTTAAATTATTTCCATTGTTGGAGTGACAATTGGGTGGGGAGGGGGAGGGGAGAGGTGGTGGAGGATGTTGGAGTGTCCGATTACTGCTACTACTGTCAGTCTTGAGAATATCCTTCACGGAAAGGACTTTGGGTTTGAGGAGACGATCAATCCCAAATTTGATTTCTGGTGAGGATTTCTGCTGTTGTTGTTGTTGTTTGACACTAAAGTTTGGATGATTGACATTGTTATTATTAAGATTTCGGGAGGAGAAATCCCCTAGATTAGTGGACAATGTGTCTATGGAGTTGGGTGTCGTGTTGTTGTTGTTGTTGGTTGTGGGGAGGGGTGATTGTCGTGGGGGGATAGTGAGGGTTGATGATGTGGGTGATAGGGCGGAGGAGGCTGAGGAAGTGGAGGAGGAAGAACAGGAGGTGATTGAATTGGTCAAACTAGAGATTGATGAGGTGGTCATGGGAGGGAGGAGTGCGGGTATTAATTCATTCCACGATTTTAAATGTTGGGAAGCAGACAGGGCGGCTGCGGCAGTCGAGGCAGGGGATGAGAGGATCAAGTCTGAGTAACCAGAACCAACGTGGAATCCTGAAAAGATTCGATGGACCAAAATTGTGATTTTTGATTCCTCATGTGATTTATAAATGGATTTTTTTTAAAACACAATTTTAAATGGAGAAAGTTGTACATTCATTCCTACAACCCAATTCTTTGTTTTACACACAGGGAAATAAATGCTAGACTTTCTCCATTTTCTGAACATAATTTGTAGACTCGTTTTTAAAAAACAAAACGGTCTTTGCACAGGAACAACTTTCCCGGGGAAAATGAGATACGACCTAAATTTCCCTTTTCCCCCTCCACTACACACACTCACACTCATACATGAATTTAATTCAAATCCCCATCATCACTCACCTTTATTGTTGAGAAGAGTGGAACCGACGGTGGGAGCGACGAGTTTGAAAGCACTCTTGTCCCCACATTTTCTTAAGAGGGTGAGAATGTCAAACTGGCTCACACACTCCGACATCACAATCCCTTTTCCCCCTTCCTCTCGACTCCTTGTCTCTGTCCTTGTCTCACTTTCACCCCTTTTCTCAAAGTGTGTATATCTTATTTTTTTGAAAACTCTTGACTAGCCTATTCGTTTCTTTTTCCTTTCCTTTCACCCACTACTTTCTCCACTCGCTCTCATCACCTTTTTTTATTTACTCTTCTTTCCCTCTCCAAATCGTCACTTTAAACTGATTAAAAAAATTTATTCTCATTCGTTCTACTTTCCTTCCTTGCTCTTCCGTCCACTGGATATCCTTTCACAAAATTGTCTTCTATTTTCTGCTCACAATGTCAACAGAGGTGGTGAAGTGGTGAAGATTTTTCAATAGGAAAATTTGAATGACCCTTGAGTCACTACTACATAATATGTTGTAGACACACTGGAGAGTAAGCGAATAGAAGGGAACACTTTCACACACTAATAGTTATTATATGGATGTTTGAATGAAGATGTTTGGATTGTAGTAATGATGATGATGAGCCAAAGCGGAAGAAGAGGAGGAGTAGAGACGAACTCTGCCTTGTTTGAAAGAATGACTGGTCTGGTCGTGTCCCACACCCGCTAAAACTCCCGTGAACAGAGAGAGAGAAGGCAGGGAATGAGGAGGAGAGAGTGAGTGAGGAGAAAGGGTAGAAGAGAAGAGAGAGGGAAAAAAAGTCGAGATGCTGAGAGTTTGGCGTTGTACAGAGGCTGAGACTTGGTTGGTTGGTGGTGGCGTGGTGGTGTTCATGTACATGCCGAGAATCCGGGAACAAGCAACATCATCAACAACAAACTTTACTAACCCGGCTACGGGCTAGTCCGGGTTTTTTTGGTCATGGCAGCAGCATGCAGTGCACACCACTCTCCAACAAAAAAAGCACACACACACACAACCCGCCCGCCGTCCTGGCAAGAGAAACAGAGAAAGGCTAGACTTGTGTATGTGTTGTGTGTGTATTCAGTTCGAGTGTGACTGTGTGTGTGTGGAGAGAGAGAAAAGGGAGGGAGAGTGTGAGAGTGTGAGTGAGAGAGTGTGTGTAGAGAGTGGTGGTGGTGGGTGTGTGCGTAGTAGGGAAAGAGGAAAGTCTAAAAAATCCCAGACTACTGCCCATCTCCGATTTTCACCGGGTAGTGCGCACACAGTGAAATCCGGGGATGCTGCTGTGGATGGAGAAAAGAAAATCCCAATCCAAGACTCTTGACTCCACCCTCCCTCCTGATTTTCTTCTCCATCCCACTTCCCCTCCATCCTCTACCCCCCTCCAACGCTCCCCCCTCCCACCTCTCTCCCTCTCTATTCACATTCTAACTTTAACTTTTATCTGGCCATTTCAACATTGCCACCTCTTCACTTATTTCCCATAGGCTATACCCCCCACACACTCTCTCTACTCTCTCGTGTGTGTGTACATTTCCCTCTATAGCCTTCCCCTTTCACACATACACACGCAAAAAAGAGTCCGAGAAATACCCGCTTCATTCTCCCTGATTTTCCTTGTCAATTTATTTCTCTCCTATTTCCTTTTTTCCAGCTACTCTGTCTCCGTACAATCTCCTCCTTTCTCTCTCTCTCGTTCTATTAACCGTCGTCTCTACTTAACTTTGAATTTCAAAGTTGAGAAATTGAAATTTTAAAAACTAGTGAATCAAAAATAAATTTTGATCAAAACGACAGGAGGAAATAATGTTTTGAATTTTTTGAGAAAAAAATTCCGAGACTCGTTTGACACATGCCTATCATGAGAAGGATTTGTTGAGGAGGAAAATTTTTGAGGAAAAAAATGGAGGGAAAGAGAGACTACTGGCTTGAGGCTGAGTTTTTTTTGAAATGGTTTTAAAAATAATTTGCATCCCTTTGACTTTGGACAACCTGAGAAAATTTTTCCGGGACATTGGAGAAGCAATGGCTCTCTTCTCCTCTCCTTGCAGACAAGGAAAAAGAGACGGAGCAGATGCCAAGCATATGGAGAGAGGGAGAAGCAGTCATTTGGTATAAAAATATATAGAAGAGAAGAGAAGAGAAGAGGGAGGAAGAGGGATGGAGGAGGGTGAGGGGGAATTTTTCAATTTGAACAAAAAGGGAGATGATCAAAAGGCAGGAAACCACATGCGATTAAAGTAAAGAGAGATCAAAGAGATGCAAATTGTTGAACACGCAAAAATGTAGGGCGGACTTCATCTCTCCTCCTCCCTTCTTGTCTCTCTCTCCATCTCTCCAAAAGAAAAAAGGTTATGAAGAGGGAAGGAGGGGGTACTCCGTTTTTGTCATATGCTCATTTAAGTCTTTTTAAAGGACTCTTTTTTTCAAATATGCTCAATCCATGTTAGAGAGAGAGAGAGTAGTGGAAAATAGAGGCAAATGATTCGTGAATAAAAACATCTCATGAATTATTCAATCGTCTCCTCCTTAGATCAGAGTCTCCACATCTTTTCTGAACACATCTTGATCTTCCATCTTTTACCTTTTTCCTCCTTCTTTTTCCCTTCCGCACAAATTTCTTCACACAGACACACACACAGCCATCATCCTACACTTTTGTTGTATATAATTCCATGTTTTTTACCTTGCAATATCTCATCTCTCATAAAATTACATTTTAAATTTCCTACCTTTACTTGGCTGTGTGTGTGTTTACTGGCTACTTTACTTTGACTCGCATCAATTTCCCATATAAATTTTTTGTCTGCCATTTCCCTCCTCTCCTCTCTTTTGGGAAAAAACTCAATGCAATAGAGGAAGAGAGAAGAGGAGAGGAAGGGAATGAGAGACAAGATGTTCATCTGATGATGTGATGTGAAATGAGATGAGATGGAAAGGGAGGGAGGGAGGTACTTCCGATGAGATCTCCTGTGTGAATTGAGCATAAATTGAAATACCCGGGTATATCATTTCCATCAAAATGCTAAGCAGCACTCAAGTCGGAGTCACTCCCTGATGTTCCCACTATCCCGAACCTCTTCTCCTCCTCCTCCTTTCTTTCCTTGATGGGCACACATTGCTCTGTACTCCCTCCCTCCTTCTACCCGTCTAAATTTGATTTTAGTCCCTTTCAACTGTTGCTTGAAATTTCATCCGTCATCCTTTTCACTCTCTCCATATAAATTTCTCACAAATAAAATTTACAAATGGATCCTTCCCCTCCATTCCTCCTTCCAATTCAAATAAAATAATTTTTGCAAAACTATCCAAGTACAGGGTCTTTAGTTTCGGAAATTAACCACAGTTAATCACAGTTGTCTGTTAAATGTTTTTTTGTGCAAAAATCTGCAGCTGAAAAATATTCTAAATTCTTTGTCAGGAAAAAAGGTGTGTCGGGAAAAAAATTAAATGGATTTAACGTCAAAATCCGGAATTTACATTTTTTATTGTTTTCAAAAAAGAATTTGTGTACAAAATGGAATTTTATTAAGCAATATTGTATAGCAATTAATTAAAAATGATTTAAAATATGGTCAGCTTCTAAAATTGATTTTGTCGATTTCGATGTATCTTCCGGTATCGAAGTTTATCTAAAATCAAGGGATCTAGAATTAATCGATACCGAAAACTCGTAAAAAAGCAGTTTCGAATTCCCTTTTGGTTTTGAAGTTCTTTTAATTTCCCTAATTTAAGACAATTCAAAATGTAAGGACACAAAAAAATTGTTCCTTTTATGGTGGGGTGAGAAGTGTAAGAATTGGACTGTAGAGGGGAAGAGTGAAAAGAGGAAGGGCGGAGAAATGACAAATTATGGAGATCGCCTTCTCCCGACCCGTCCTCCCTCCCTTTCTCTGTTTCCCCTTTGTGTCATAAATAAAGAAAAGATTCTCGATGAAAATGAAGTTGGCCGTGATAAAGAAGTAAGTTGAAGTTGAAGAGAGGGAGAGATGATGGGGCTTATGATAGTGGGATGTAATCTTAATCCGATGAAAATGATGATGATATCTTAATGACGACACAGTAGAGGAGAATCATAATGGCCACCATGTTGTTGTTGTTCCTCCCTGTCATCTCTTCCTCTCTCTCTCTCTCTTCCCTCCCTGCACAGACTTAAGTGATAGCGCAATGGTGAAATAATAATGATTATGTGAGGACAAGAGAAGCATTACATGGAGAGAGAGAGAGAGGAGGATGAAGTGGGAAAGGAAGGTTAGGAGCGATGGGAAAGAGAAAATAGATTTGTGGCTAAGACCACCCAAGCCAACCCAGAGCAGACAAGACAAAGAGACTCACACTCTCCGTCTCTTCTCCATGTAATGGAAAACAGAGGCTGTGGAAATCCAGACTCATACTGTACATACTTTGTTCCACAACCCGGGAAAGTAGAAGCGAGGAAAGCTGTGCAATCTTTGTCCTCTTCCCTCCAGAAGGCAGTGCACAGTTCACAGTGTGTGTGTGTGTGTGTAGTGTAGTGTGAAGGGGTGTAGGCTCAAGTGAAAGAGGAATTTTTGGAAATGCCTATAGGCTCCTCATGACATTTGTCTAGTGGAATGAAGAGCGAGAGAGAGAGAGAGAGAGAGACTGTGTGTGTGTGTGAGAGAGAGAGAGAAGAGTGAGAGGGAAAAAAGATTAAACCACGAAAAATCATTCTCTCTGTTGCCTGGCATTCGAATCATCCCTTTTGTGTGGGACTGGAAACACCTGTTTTGCACAAGATTTCTTTCTCTCTCTCTCCTCCCCAGTCTCATCCATCTCTCTAGCTTCACCCGGGTTTTACCAGAGAGAGAGAGAGAGAGAGAGAGAGAAAAAGGAAAAACCCGAATGAACCAAAGTATCACTCACTCCATTTTTCTGTTTGTGGTCCGCTGTGTACAATACGTGTGTGGGATAAAATGAGGATTGGATGGAGAGAGAGAGGGAATGCGTCAATTTAGACTTTTGCCTAACTCTGTTGAAATGTAATTTGTTTTTACTCTTCCCCTTTTAAAAAGCATGGGATGTCAAAGGGACTCCGTGGACGTGTGTGTGTACTGTATTCTTGTGGGGGAATGATATGTACCCGCTTGTACAAAAAGGGATGAAGAGGTTGAACAGGCAGAAATGAAAATGAGCAGAGGGTTCTGTATGTGTTGTGTGTGTGTGTGTGTGTGTGACTCAAGGCAGAGTATTTAGAGAGGGGGAAACATTTAAGCTAGTGGATTGCCCTAATTTTTGATTCATGATCTGAATTTTCCCCTCCTCTCGTTCCTCGTCTCACGTTTCACAAGCCATCAATTGAATTGATGCTCCAGCTTTTGGGATGAGAATAGAATGAAAACAAACAAACACACCTGACCCTCATTAAGTGTGAATTGTGAATTTATTTTTTTTTGACCAAAATAAGTTCAATTTGTGTCTCTCTGTATCATTTCCTATTATCCGATGACTCATTTTAATTTTAAGCTCCTTGTTCTGTATTTCTTTTTAGGAGGAATTTAGTGTGGGAATTGTCGGGGTAAAAATTGCTTTCAAATCAAATTGCAAAGCTGAATAAGTTTCCTCTGATAATTGGAGCCATTCACATTTTTTTAAATAACACGCTGTACGCTGTAAATTATGCTAAAAAATTTAATAAATAAATATTTATATCATCAGTTGAGTACACCGTGAACTTTTTCAGCCACTAAAAAACGCTGCACACCTCACAAAACTAAATGAAAATAGCGAAGGAAGAAATATTTGGATGCTTTAATTTTTAAAAAGTTGGCCCAGGTCATGGAGCTATTTAAAAAATGCAAATGAGACAACTGTCCTACACTCCCTCCAAAACATGTCCAGGGGACGATGAAGATAAGAGGAGGAGGATGTCGGATGAGTAGATTGTGGAGAGAGAGAACAAAGTTGGTGACAAATTGCGTTTGATGGGACTCCACAAGAGAAATTTTTAGGACCAGTAAGGCTCACACAGAGGTCTAATGGGCTGACTAATTGTAATGAATAGTAGAATTTGTGTTGTATGCCCCTCTCTCTCTCTGTCTCTTTCTGTGTGTGTACGTGTGTGTGTTATTTGTCTATTTTTTTCTCAGCATCTGTCCCTTTCAAAGAAAAGAGGGGTAGTGTGTACATACACTGTGTGTGTGTTGTACTGTATAGAGAGACAGAGATGAGAACAACTTTACCACTGGATCCTCCATGTACACACAGAACGTACACAGTGTAATAAGGGGGGAGGACAAAAGGGGCGAGAGAGAGAGAGACCCTCAGCTGAAAAAGTCAAGCGGGGCTATTGTCAAGATAGAGAATGGGGGCACGTGCCACATCAACATCATCAGGTTCAACGTTCAACAGGGAAGAGAGAGCTCAAGATAATGATACATGATCAACACAATGTACTACTGCCATTGGAGGGTAGTGTATCATTCCTTCTACCTACTATACATATAGGTACAACATACGTGTGTGTACACTATGTGGGGTATAGCTAATGAGTTTTAAATCCCTCCAAGTACCTACACACATACACACACACTGGTTTACATTATCACCGTCTAAAAAATGAACCCTTGAGTCTCTTCTCTTTATGTGAGCCGCTATATAGTGTAGAGATGTGTCTACGGTAGATTATATAGGATTTGAATACGGGGAAGGATCGTCGTCGTCCATATGACGGGCACAGGTGACTCGTCCGTTGATCAGTTGATGGCTTTTTGCGTTCTCTCTCTCTCTCTCCTACCACATGCAACTTGTTTCTCCCTCTCCAGTCAGTCAAGAGAAAGGCTCTCTTTCTCTCTCGTCTATTCGAGCGGATGGA
>WJFB01000256.1:0-79103 GCA_009870185.1 Pygmarrhopalites habei | reverse complement strand
CGTCTCATTGTTGCATAGCACAATTCCGTCAGGAACATCGAAAACTATGATCGAGCCACTTCACCCGGTGTGAGCCACTTCACCCCGTTTCACGGTAGAGAATATAATGTTTAAAACTCAAGTCTTACCTATCACGTCCTTTGCAGGTATATCAGGCACGAGAGTATATCCGTGAACGATGATGGGTTCTTCATACTTGCCATTCCAAAAATCCAGTTCGACACATCGACAACCAGCAAGAAGACTTTGTCTGTACATCTCCACGGAACTTTTTCCAGTCAACTAATATTGGACAAATTGATTAGCCATGACCTAGGAATAATCAACCAGTCACATTTTTATTGACAAATCTTACCTGATGTCCGGTGAGATAGGTGTTATGAGACGAGTTTATGAAATAATGGTTGAGGGGATGATCCATATCATCCGAGAGATCGAATTTCTCCATGGATACAATGGCATTGTCGTCAGAGAGTAGATAACGGAGGAACCCATCCAGTGAGAGTCCTCCTTTTTGGCTGGCATTCGGTTCATAGGCACCGATCAGCTCAGCAGCCCGTTCCGAGGTCGTGTAAGGGTACAGAATCTCATTGAGTCGAGGATCACGTTGTTCTTTATTTACTGAATAGACAAACAAAACAGTAAATTATACTGAGGCATAATACACAGATAGTAATGTCTGTCAATAGATACAAGAAAATTCGTATAAAGTTACACTTACTAAACTCCATGAACTGTTCGGGTGACATCAATTTCTTTTTGTTAAAGCTTGAAAAATCATCAAAAACTTTTTCCACTTCGGGGCGTACTGTCAAGTTTTTGTAGAATGTAAAAAATTCTTCAAATGTGAACTTTGATGGACTTAAAGCGTCATTCTGTAAAATACACAGTTAAATATCACATTATTATTCACCTTTCTTTGATTAGTGCAGATTACTCGGATTGGATTTTGACATTTTTAAAATTTTAAAAAGAGAAAAAATAACATATGGAATAAAATAATGATTTACTTTTCCGGAAGGAAGTCCCGAAATTTCCAAAGCCTTCTCCACTCTCTTTCGATCTTCTTTATTATTCTGGACAAAAGATCTTATTATATTTTTTACTGGTATTTTACCCTGTTTGTCCACAAGAATTGTTAGTTTGGTGTGTATCTTTTTCAAAAATGACATGATGGGTCCATTCAGTTGTACTAAATTATACGCCATTGCCACTAATTCATCTGCCCATAGCTAAAAAGAATTATTACAAAAAAGAGTTATTAAATAATTCTGATTCAACATAAAAAACGAAAATAAAAAAATAAAATTTTTACAAGAAATGTAAATAATTAATTTTATGTCGTCAATATTATTTAATTTGATTACCTTGGCTGTTTCTTTTTTCGTACAACAAAAGTTTAGATAACTCAAATTGACAAAGTCAGGGCTAAAAAGAATAAAAAAATAAAAAAATTTTTGAATCAACAACTGATCATAGAATACAGGTGTCATCATTAAAATATTCAGAACAAGTGGATCTAAAAATAATTTGTAAACATACCCAGACACGACAGTTAAAGTTTTGTCTTCAAGAGAACAATCTTGAGCTCCCATCGTGACAATCTTATTCACAAAATATATGACAATAAATTAATATTGAAATCATTTTGACAAACTTTTTCTTTCAATATCATTCTTACAATAGAAGAATGTTAAAATTTCTATTATTTTATTTTTATTTTATTCTATAATATAGAATACAATAAATTATAGTAGTACCTGTCGTAATTTTGGATCTTTGGGTAATTTTGCCCCTTTCCCAGTCCGAGTATCTCTAACTGTTGCAATGTCCACACAGTCAGTTTCTTTATTTTGGTTGGTCCAGTACAAAAAGTACCCACTGGGATCAACCCGAAGGGTGACAGGATTTCCTGTTCCAGATTCTTCATCCCATTTTATGAATTTCTCACCGTCTTGCATCGACTGAGGGACATTGACTGGTTTGAGCTGAACAATATGAACACCACCTAACAAATTGATAGAAATTAGATGTAAAAAGGGAACAACTAACTCACTATTATTTAAGGATCTCTTTTAAATTTACAAAGGCTTACTCTTCGCTCCGGCCATCTCGTCACTTTTTGTATTCCACTCACACTATTTATTACTTCTGGAAATGTACACAAATTTATAGTAAATCTAACATAACGCTGAAATTATTTTGGGCCATCCTCGATCCCGACGAAACTTGAACCAAAGACATCCACAGATAGACTAAGCATTGAACGAACGAAGCATTGACAAACCGCTGCTCGCTGCAGCCACAGTTGGAAATTTTGGCTATGCATTCACTTTTTCCAAATTACGTAACCTACAAAAAATTCGATATCAAAAATACCTTGACAAGTGATTAACTTGAAATGTGAGTTTCTAAGCAGCCTCCAAAAAAATATTCTTTAAATATCAAAAAGAATTTTCAAAATTCAATTATTTTTTAAATTATAGCTATCATTATTATACATAAATATCATTTAACTAGGATTCCAGAAAGTCTGCTAAATTGCAGCACACATACTTATTCACTGATTACATTTCACAGCCCCTGACAGTCAGGGCCTGACTGTAAAACTCAATGTAAATCTTTAATTACACTGTTTAGTACAGCCAGTGACAGACAACCATTCAGTACTTTTTCTAAAAATAATCCAGTGTGAAATTTTTATTCCGAGAAAACCCTCAAATCAATTATTGAAGATGTAGCCTTGAGAAATTGAGTATCTAAGAATACCTAGAACTAAATTGGGTGTTTGAAATGCGTGTAGGGTCTTTTGTTATTTATTGGGAGGGAGGGAGGTAGACACCTTCCTGCTGGTACTGACGGTGGTGTCTTTGTGTGGTCATAATAATAATAATTGAGGTCTGAATAGATGTTGTGGGCCACTATGGGTCATACAATACAACAAGAAGAAAACTTTAGCAATCTTAGAAGGTTTTTATCCAGCCAGCCTCCAGCAATACAATGCTCTAAATTTTGCCAGTAGTACACACAGACACACACTCACTCCCTTCTGGAGTATGAAATCTATTGACGATGGTACATAACAACCAAGAGTACACACGTTTCCTATTGCTTTTTCCACCACTATAACATCTTCGATGATGTGCCAGAGATACTCTCATACTGTACGATAAGGTCAATTTTACGACGGGGTCTCTCTCTCTCCCTCTTTCTCTCTCATGATAGATAGATAAAAGAGGCATACTTGTACCATCCAAACACCGATTATATCTATGACACACACACAAAGTACAGTCGCGTGTGTGTGTACATATATACATCCCAACAACTCTCCTTTTCTCTTCAAGTGTATGGGGTCTCTACATTATTTTTACTTTTCGGTTGGTGCGGAACAAACTTCTATATAAATTTGAGTCTCACTTTAACAAGAAGGATCCCTGCCATGGCCCATGCCATGTAAGTTTGGATGTGTGTTTAGGAGAGAGGAGTTGAAGAAGATGAAAAGGTGAGACATTATAGTAGTCACACACACACACAAATAAGTGTGTACTGTAGTGTAGTGAGTGCTAGTGTGTGTGACTATGAAGGGAGATAAGAGAGAACAATGGACGATTCAAAACAAAAACCAACCTGGTAATAATATTACATGTTGATAATATAATATTTGGCGTGTGTGTGAGGGAGGGAGTGAGTGAGTGTGACTCCAGGCATTGCATTCGGAGTTTTGGAGCAAAACTTTTTGGAAGATGAAATAACACGGGAATTATGAGAAAACTATTTTGAAGTTGAAGGACGAAGAACCATTATGTAACCTACATAAAATATATAAGAGTCAGCACCACCATCACCATCCGTCTCTCACTCACTGACTATTGTTACATTACTTACATAGTATTCTTACTTGCTGGAGAGAGTGAGAGAGACTATGACAATCCAAACTGAAAAAACTGGATACACATTAGTATATTACTACATTATTATATTACTAGTATGTAGTAGGTTAAGTATGTAACCATCTCCTCAACTTGCAAACTCGACTGAAAAACTCTCTCACAAGCAATTATTATATTGCTATTCCTGTGCATGATCTTACTCTCATGTTTAAAAATTTTCTCTCCCTCACACACACATACACTCATATATAATACCACACTCACTCACACACACATTTATACTATTATTATCCATGTTGACTGTGTATTAAGTAATATATGTCCTCTTGTCTTTTTCCACTGTCCCTGGCATATATTTTACTAAGGCATATTATACTATGAATTATTATTTTCCATCCTTGTGCCTTACATTTTGTACCCTGTCATCCATCTACACTGGTAATAATTACAGATTGTGATGTACCTGGACAGCATGTAAAACTATATGAAGTAAAGTTAAAGTATAAAATGAGTGAGAGAAACTCTCCCCAGTTCCCAGTTACACACATCATAATACAATATGGATATACGTTACTTATTATATCATGGAAAGATTATAAAGAGAAAGAGAGAGAGAGAGAACTGTATAGGTAATTTGACAGTCTTGACGTTTCGTCACAGCAAGTGGCATTGTCATTCATTACCCGGTTCTCTCTCTCTCCCTTTTCCTCATCTCCCTCCATTTATACTTACTACGCTTACGCTAACGGGTGTATGTGTGTCTGTGTGTGTCTTCATGGAAGTGGAAGGGTCTTGGCGTCAACTTTACAAGAAAATTCGGTTAAAGTATACTCTAAAATCGAATATGAATGAGCTTCTTCTCCTCCCCCCGTTCCGTCCCGTCCCCCTTTTATCTAAAGTACACATATTTCACATTCCCTTTCTATTCTCTTTCTCTTTTTTATTTTAACTTTTCCCTTCTACTTTCGTTTTCTCATTGGCAACACTCAGGGAAAGGAAGAGTTGGAAAAGAAGAAAAAGACAATCTCAATACTTTCCTTTTGCATATAATTTCCTTTCGAAAACCAAGACAAGCTTAACATCACATTTTTTTACAACACACCACACTTTACTTTTCATTTTCTTTTAACTAAAGACAGACATAATACTGGGTATATATAAGCATTTTACATGACAAACCGTACATTTTTCGTTTTTCGTCTGTCAATAAAAAAATATACATGTGATTCTCATTCATGTTATTTGTCAGTCTCGTGGTTGCTTGCAACTTTCACGGGGGTAAAAATGTTGGGATTTTGGGTATATTTTCCATTGGAAAGGATGGGGATCGTCACACAAATGAGCCTCATTTTAGTAGTCTATGAACGGAAGTTAGCTACTTTACTTCCGTTCAATGTCATGGTTCCCCCTTCTCTCTCTCTCTCTCTCTCCACACACATACACACACAATGCAAATTTCTACGGACAGGGACAGAGACGCTTATATAAATTTTAATATGGCTCGTTATGTGTATTGTGTATTTATATATACCATGACGGAGAGTTTTTATTAAAGCAAATGCTAATTGAATTCTTTCGTCCTTGTTACACACAACATTATATCCAGTCACCAGTGCAGTGTGTGTGTTGTGTAGTAGGGATAGAGAGAGAGAGAAAGAACATTTTGCCATCCCCATTTTTTAGGGAGTTTTCGCCTGCGAAATCTGCGTATTCGTAGTAAAGAGATGTCATTACTTATATATAACGTCTACACGTACACACACACAAAAGCATTTTTATAGACGATACACAAGAATTTGACTTTGTCGAAGCTTTGTGTCTAACTTTATTTGTAGGTTATGTACTATGGATGGTATGTGTGTGTGTGTGTGTTACATCGTGTAGACATCAAAATATATAGGAAATCATGCCAACGGGTCCAGCCATGTTTATACACAAATTTTAGACAAGGATTTTCTCCTTTTATATCATAATTTACATGTGCATACCCACACACACACATACACTTATATTACATTATATTACACTATGTATGTACGGCCCAGCAACCCCGTCAACTCAATATAATTTTGTTCTCCTTCCAGTTTTTCTGAATTTCTATTAGTAAGATATATACCGCTATGTCCATATCATATAGAATGTTAGTCTCTCAACTCCACAATCCACAATCCAGAACAGAGGAGTGTGGAACAGTAGTAGTACTAGAAAGAGTAGGAGCTCAGCTACATATTCCTTTGCCTTGATCGTCATCTTTTATCTGCACATTTTTTTCCTCGGAGTAGAGACTCAGGTACTTTGCCGTCGTGTCTCGTCTCTCTCTCCCTTTGATAAAAATATAAGGAAAGTTTTTGGGTGATGTTCCCTTCCGACTATTTGTCTTTTCTCTCTCTCTCTCTATCTCCTCGTACATATAGTTTCTATCTCTCCAGTAGAGATTCTCCATTGGAGGTGAATCCATACATGTAGAATTCATGGTTTTTTGAAAATACAGGTTTTGGCCGTACGTATTTTTATATTACCCTCATTATTACATTTTCCTATGCACACACGAATAAATAATTTTCCATCTCATATCACGGTTTGAAGAGTAAGTAGAGTGTGTTTGTGCAGTGTTTCTCTGTGTTAGAGAGTTACTATCCCATTCGAAGTGTACATAATAATGTATCACTGGATAAATAAACGCATGTAAAGCTACACACATAGATCCTTTAGAATGATTATTGCAATTAGTCTTTGTGTGTGTGTGTGTCATGTAACAGTCCATGTAATAATAATATCCCTTCATTGAAGTTCATTGTATTAAACTAAGGATACTCACTGTAACTTAGCGTGTCATGTCTCTATAAACTAGTTATCTCCGTGTCTATTACCCGTAAATATAAACCTGACCTGGTCAATGACCAAAAATTACATGTATCTATGTTTAAAAAACAACTCCTTATTCCCTTCCCTTTCCCTACTGAACCCACACATTCACTCACTCCTCTTCCTATCATCATGGAGAAAAAGCTGGGAAATGAAGGGACCACCCAGAAATTACGTGTCATCATAAAATCTGACAGCATCTGACTATCTCTCTCCCTCCCTCCATCATTCACCATTCATAATAATTGTTGTTAATTAATTAATTAGGAAGGGAAATTAATTAGAAAAGGAGAGTAGGGAGATAGGATCACTTAATTGAAGTCATATGATTTGTAGATGAGTAGATTAGAAATAATAAAAGAGAGAGAGAGAGTAGAAATACTCTCTAGTGAGACTTTTAGAATCTTTCCCTTAAATAAGGGAAAGATGTAGGAAAGATGGGCTCTCAGGACCTACAAATTATTAACTTTGACCTCCGACCCATCCATCTACAACTTTTCAGACAGGAGGAATGATTTTGCAAATCCAAGACCACCCAATCCATAAGAAGTATGGGGGGAAGGAGGACACACAACAGACGGACACACATGGACATTTTGGATTTGGAAATAATGATGATTATTGGTTAACCTCGTGGATATATGGATATAACAATACACACTCTTGTGTAAGAAGTTGTAGAGTAATGGGTGATAAACTTGCATTTCCACATTCTTTTGGGGAAATGTGATTGTTACTCCACTACTACTCTAGTATTTAGGATACACTGCGCTAACAACAACTGCTCAAATAGCAAAGTATCTTATTCCTTACTCGTCCAACTTTTTATATCATTCACCAGTTGGTGAAAATCAAATGCAAATAAAATGACGTTCCATTGAACAACGAAGAGTTTGGGAGTTGTGAGTAATAAAAAAAACCCTCCTTCATTATGCATCCCACTTTTGATTACCTACATACAACTATACGCTCATCCTCTGCCTTATAAAATGTTGATTTATAAAACACAAGGTATGTAAGTCAAGGTACCATGGAGTGAGAGAGAGAGAGTCTCAGAAAAAGTGTCCATGAATGTAAGAAATTAGTTTTTCCCGTCCAGCTCTCTATACCATTCAACATTTTAGCTAGTCCAATGTAACGTAATATTGGATATTCTTGTTAATAACCTTCTAACAAGATTAAGTACGAATGTGGCGTGTGTTTTGCTTCCCATTCGTATACATACATGTACTTTACTAGAATTGTAGGGGAAATGTTAAATAAACTCAGAGATGAGGGTACAACTTTTTGTTTTTTATTTCTTGAACTCAGCCATTGAAGGTTTATAATGTCTTTATTTAAAAACCTTTCATATTTTCAATAATATATATATATATGTATGTATAATAATAATAAGAATTATGTATAACCAAATCGAATTCATCATCCTTAATTAGAATAATAATCGTGCACACACTGACATATCATTATTTTTTCACATGTACTTTTTCTTAATAGTGTAGTAGCGCGTTCTCCTTGTCACACTAGTACATCGTCAACGTATATTAAAACAATATAACTTAAATAAAACAGTTTATAATATAATAATAACATTCAAGTGAAAAACATAGGAGTTTTCTTGAACTTTTCTATACATATATTTGATTGGTATATATGCGTATATATATTTTTTTAATATTATATATGACCTAAGTTAGGTCACCTAACCATCATCATTCCATACTTAAAATGAATACAAACAGTCATTCAGCAGGTCAACTAAATCTTTTTGTAAAACACTGCTTTTTTGTTTTGTTTCATGAATGTATTTTTATGTAGTTATTATTTAAATCAAGAATTTTTCTTCTTCTGTCATACAGTTATATATCAGATTCAGAGACCATTACTGGCAACACACTCCACAGTTAAAAACCAACAGCAAAAGAAAAAAACAGCTAAGAACGAACAAACTCTTTTGAAGAAGAGGAAAAACGACGACATTCAATTCATCTTAATATTTTTCATTAAATAATTGACAACAAGAATAACGATACACATGACTTCTTCTCATCAAATTCTGTTTACTTTTTTTTGCTTTGAAAATTCTTCTTTTTCTCTCTTTCCCCTCTATTATAAATTTAACAACATTTTTTCCCTTTTTATTATTATAGTAGTTTGAGTTGTGAAGAAACGACTCTGACGTGTGTTTCCACGTTGACTGAAGTTCAAGTTTGTTAAACTGAAAAAAAAGTGTAGCTCACTATAAAAACGTGTAATGTTTTTACACTATTCCTCTTAATTCATTTTGTATTTCTTTTCTTTTTTTGCTTTGTTCATAACATTTCTACTTTGTTGTATATATAATAATAGTTTAATTGAATATTTGTCAGCTATTGTTAAAAATTTTTTAACAACAACGTCAATCTGAACTTGTCTGTCAGTTTCTCCTAGTCTCTTCCATGCCTGCCTGTAGTTTTTATGTGTGTGTGTGTGTGCGTGTATTTACTGTGTGTACATTTTATGTATTAGGAGCATCCAAAAAAATACACCATCATTATCAAAAATAAAATAACTCATAATTTTGAAAGCTTATCCCCTGTTTCACATGATCTGTGTAATGTGTTTCATGTACAACACGTTAATTATTTAAAAACCTAAGGGTTAAATACCCTCAGTGTGTTAATGATAATGTAGGATGACCCCTGACACATAAAAGTTTTGGTGTATAATATACTGTTTTAAAATATAACACACACACACACATACATCTTGTTTTGTTGTATTTAGCAGTAGTAGTAATAATGTATTTTTATATATTAAAAGCCGTAGTGACTATAACACTCTTTTTTGTATACCTAACAGTTAATTTCTAGTCAGCGGCACCACAATTAAGTTTAAGTTTTTAGTCCTTTCTATCCTTATAGCATTTCCTGTCCCTCTCTCTCAATTTTTGACGTTTTTGTGTGTAATGTAAAATACACTACTACTAATGTAACAATTCATTTTCCCCCCGTATCTCCCTCACCAGAAGGTGAGTCTTCTTCTGTCTTCCTCCTCTTATATGCAAGAACATCACCAATATCAAATTCACGTAAATTTTTTCATTGTACCAACTATTATTACAGAGATAGAGTCATTCATTTTAGCGTTCTCTTTTCATCTGTGATTTTTTATACTGTGTAATATTATTTTATATTATATAGTAGTTCTATTGTAATAAATACTTTAGGTGCTCACGATGTCAAAGTCAATATTTTATAATATTTTTATAATTATTATATTTCAATCAAATTGCACCATGAGCCACTTCAAGTCTTATGATATTTTTATATATATGTATTATTTTATAATAATTATATATATAGTATATGTATAGCAGAGTAAGGGTTTTTTAACTAGAAATTTCTGATGTGAAATGATGCTCTATATATATTATATATATTTATCTTGTATTATTTTTTTCTTCCCCTTCTCCTTCGCCTCCACTCTTTATACTTTGTAAATGAAAAGGACATTACTAGCTTAATAATTTCTACAATTAACCATTAATTTTTTACATTACGGAGATTACGGACTTAGAATTATTACTTACATGTTAGTTTCCTTTTTCAAAGCTGACATTTTTTCCTGTAATGTTACAAATTGTAACTTACAATTATGCGATTTAATTAGATATATATTACTATGTAAATAGTTATATAAGTAAGTACTATTTCATATATATACATCATAATATGTATAATTGTTTTAGTGTAAAACCAGCGAACCTGACTATAACAACAAGTCAACAATGATGATGATGGATGAATGAAGGTTTTTTTCCCGAGGAATATATTATATATATATCATAGCGCAGCGTCGTCGTCACCACAGAATCATCTAAAAAATGTTTCTGTGATTAAGTCAACATATTTCAAGTGCACACTATATAATCTGGATAACTACAGAATAGGAATTACGAACATATGAGAATCGTTATTTTACGTAATATATTATTTTCGTTAAGTCACTATAGTTAAAATGTTTATAGTGCTGTTGCATACTTGATCTTCCTGCTAGCATTTTCCATCCTACTCTCACAATATTCTTTATATATATAATTATTTTATAATATATTTATATAGAGCTACTACTAACTTACATGTACTTTCTTATAATTGGTATTGTTTTTTCTTCTTGTTGTGGTTGTATCATATATCCATAATATTTAACTATTAATTGTAATGTTATAATAGTCTGCTAGTCACGTCGGTGTCACCTTTTGCTTCACAAACGAGAATCCCCAGTTATTCTATGTAATCAGAGCACATCAGAATTGTCATCATACAGATTATCAAATTTGTAAGCCAGATTTATCAACTTACTTTCACTTTTTTTAAAATATACACACACACTTATACATACTGATGGGGTCCGTCAAGGAATAAAAAGTCTGTCAAGAGGAAGCTGGAAAATTTTCAACATCTTCCTCCTGGCAGACTTTTTGCCATTTTGCCCATTCTCCGCCCAATTCTTTTAATACATGTGTGTAAAAAAGAATGTTCGTAAAATAAAATATTAAAAGGTATTTTTAGTTAAAATATTTTCCGGCTCAGGATAGTTTTATTTCCCCCCAGAGCAAAAAAGAGAAAAAAAGGATTTGTTCAAAAATCAGGATTATTACACCTCTAAAAGATTGGATCTTCTTTAAAGCGGGTCAAAGGTTACCGAGTTAAGAGCTAAAAAATAAATATCGCGACTCCTTTTTAGTTAAAAACCTTCTTAACAATCAAAAGACATGGTTCCAAATATTCCAAGCTGAATACTACTTTGCAAATGAGTTCAAGCCTTAACAACAATAAATTCTCTAAAAACAGAAAAAAAATTAATTAAATAGATCACAAAATCACGTCAATACACTGAATTTTTTTCTCTTTTACTTTTTCAATTAAAAAGCGTCTAACATTTTCTGAGTGTTTCCCTCTAACTCTGTAATCTTTGACTGATTTACAAGCTTCATTAAGTTGTGTGTGTATCGCTTATTGTTCGTTATCATATCACTAGAACCTGATCAGTTTTTTACGAGAATATTAGTGTGAAATCCTCAAAATTAACATACAAAGACTTGTAAATTTTAAACTCCTTTCATGCTGATGCATGTTACAGAGACTGAGGATAGTGCAGGCTACTTTTAGTAGGCGGAGGATGACGGAGGCTAAAGCCGACGGAGCCTGGACGGCCCTACAGTCGTCGTCAATGTATGGACACACTGCTCATTTTTTCATATATCAAACGAACCATGGCCAAGCTGTTCTCCTAAAAAGGCAGACATCCTCTTGTATTATTACTATTAATAATGTCTACATCGAACATTATTATTGTTTTCTTCTCCTTGACTATCATTGCTAAATATGTAGGAATATTCTGTTTCGGTGATTTAATTATTTTTTCTTTTCTTTTTTAAGCAGATATCAAGGCAGACATCGAGGAGTTATATGTAGAGTGTGTGTGTGTGTTTATGTGTGTGTGGATTTTTGGCAGCTACATTAAACAGTGGGAATTGTTACAATAGCATTAAAATTGTGATTTTCTCTGCTGAATATCTTAAGAATGTTTGATGACACAGGAATTTTCAAAACAAAAATTGTAATAAATTGAAAGCTATACGGCGACGTGTAAGAACCAAGAGAAAACTACATAGAAAGCTAGTAATTCATCTCTCATTATTATACTTGTGTTGCTGTGTAAATTGTGTTTGTTTTGGAAAATTAATAATTGCTATACTACACACGCTTTTATTGATTTGGTTGATTTGTCGACGAGTCGGGACTGGCAGAAGAAGCATCCGGTTGCTGAATTAACTCGGGTCCTCCACTATTCTCTTGTTGCGATGTAGCTCCGGCAGCTCCTACGGCGTGAGGTGGAATCAGAACCTGATCACACACACACACAAGAAGAGTGAAATGAGTGTTTGACAGTCAAGAAGTAGTTGTTCTTCAATTAGCAGACATTGTAACACAAACGTGGAAAGGAAAGTAATTCCTTAGAACCAACTATTTCAGACATGATCTTTCACACAGTCTACCCCATTATGGGAAATGAATTTTTTTTAAAAAATTCTGTGTTCATCAGAAGATTACCCGCAGCCATGTGAACTATTCACTAGATTAAATTAATCAGTGCGTACCTGATTTAAATGACTCTGAATCCCCAGCTCTGTCAATTAAATCATAGGAAAATTAGCATTTATTTTTACCTCCGGATTTACTTAGCGTGAGAATCAAGGAGAAAAATTCTCATTTGCTAATCTTTTGAGCTTTCTCACCATTCGAAAGACATAACAATAATTATTAAAGAATTAGAATGACTAAAATGAATGTACCATGTTCAGTAAAATTAAAGAGAGGCGGAAGCTCCCTGCCATTAGGCTGTAAAATTTGATAAAATCACATCAGTACAAAATAATTTCATAAATGTACTCTCTCTTTAAATAACAGAAAACTGGAAAAGGTCATGATTAAAAGACGTACGAGACGAGTGACGGGGTCGCGAAGTTCATCCTGCAAAGTATATTAATACAAATGAGTGAAATTGACATGTAAACGTTTTGCAAGAACGGAACAGGAAAATATATAGAAGATTAAAAAATTACTTACGAAGAAAGTATGGGCACACGCTTTAGGATGAAGAAAGAGATAAACAACATTTTTAGTGCATTGCAATTATTATCAAAATGTAATGATAGAAAATACAACGAACAGTCACAGTTCAAATTGAGACTATTTTGAGTCCAAAAATGATTTGAATTAAAGTTCTCAATGTACATGACCGAGGAAATGAAACCAAGAAGGAGAAAATTGATAGACTTGGTCACATAGACGAGAAACAGTCAGCCAAAAAGCCTAAACTTGTATAATTATTCTAATTTTGTCCGTTTTGATATTACATTGAATAAACACTTACCTTCAAGCGGTGTAATCCGTGACGATGGCGTATACTCCAACAAACGGGACACCAATTCAATGGCTTCTGGTGGGGTTCGGGGGCGAAATACCTGTATTCACAATTAGTAATCTTAACATCATACATGACAAACACACGGACTGAGGATTAACATTATTCCATCATCGATTCCAAAACATTTGTTTTGTGTATGTCAAATCTTATAGTTTGATTCTAACATCTAAACAATGACATTACATGCATCTTAGCTCTTTAATTTTACTGAGTTATTATTTTATGATACTAATAACAGCATATATAATACAAAATCAGATTTACAAATTAAAGATGTACAAGTTTTCTCCAGGACATATTTTCTCACGGCATTAGTATTAGAAAGTACTTTACTGAAAGCCAATGTTGTACAAAAAAAAGTATTCTGTCATCTACGCTAAAGACAATTTCCACACAAAGTCTTTCATCGCATGAAAAACTGTTAGAGAGAAATTTTTTGCAATAAAATTTAGAAAACTTGTAACTACAACCACCTTTAGGATTACAGTACGTTATATAGTATTTGTTTCAAAAACAAGAAACAGAATGAAGCGAGTCTAAAGTCTACAGAAAAGATAAAAATAATCTAGTCATTGTGGTTCAGTGCACACCTGACCCCACCAATTAAATCAAAGTGAACGATTCGACCTCGCCAACGCTAAAATCATGGCTTAAACCACGTAACACTGCCCTAGTACTTCCAACACAAGGTTAAGTCCTCCTCCTCATTTCATTCAGTACAAATTACACATACACGTATAGATATATACTTCAAACGGAAGTAACTACTGCGTATTGATTAATGATTAACTATACAAGTTGGAGTATTTTTTTGGCTTGAGCATCCTTTTTGTGGAAATATGCTCACATATACGAACATCCCTTGTACGCGGACTCTCGCATTCTGCTCTATGGAGAACTTTCAGTACGTTGCACCATAGGTATTGGATCGGCCCAAAAAAGATGAGTTCTTTTGCGCCGGATTGTAATACACATAGAGCTCGTGTGTTCATTCATGTTTTCTAAGTGTTGGATATCACAACAGAGTGAATAAAGGTTACAGCAAACGTGTACATTTGTTTTATATCACAGAGCAATGAAAAAAAGAGAGAGAAAACATTTCTTTCTGTTATAATTCATACAATTGTCTTTCATATTTCACTGTACGTTGTACAGTGAAAATAATTATTGTGTAGTAATTTTTTCAATTTATACAAACTGCACTACAGGAGGGAGAAATCATAATAAAAATTGAGACATACCATTGATTCTTCCAGCGTGTTAAAAAAATATACCAAAAATACTTGGTGTTATCATGAAAAAACAATATGAAGCACTTAAAAAACTATATCGATGTATATATATTATGAACTTCTACTAATATTACAATGATGTATACAAAAAAAATTTGTTTCAAAAACAGTCCTTGATCTACCTACATAAATAAAACGAAAAGAAAATATCAATGATTTTTTTTGTAAAATAATAAAAAAATAATTTTTTAAAAAACGTACATACAGTATGTTACACAAAAAATATCAAAATCCTCACGTCAAGTTGTACGAAAAGGAAAAAGCTAGTAATCATCTGCGAAATTAATCATTATTGTAGCATCAAAAGTTAATAATAAATGTGCTGCAGTTTGACTCTTTAGTATTTAGTTTACTTTTTTAAACAGCCAGCGAATGAGTTTAACAAATTTTGGGGATTTTGAGTGGGACTTACTCTTATTCGTTGAGATGGTCTCATACGCCTCGCGCTGCACATTTGCTGTAACCTTTGCTGTACAACCACGAATCGACATTTCACTCATTTCAATTGTCATAGATTTAGTTCCTGTAGCATTTTATAAAATATTGTTTTGGGGGAGACAACTATATATATTGTGCTTAGGTCTGTAGTTGTTACAGGGGACAATGTAAATGTGTGTCATCCGAGTTTTCAATTTCAAGCCTACAGTTTTTTTAAAAAAGTGAAGGTACATTAAGCTATTTTTCTGTTGCAAACCAACAGGTACTATTTACGAAAAAAAACTGGAATAATCACTACTTCAAAAACGCACAAAATGCTTACAATACCATTGGTTGGTAACTTGTAAACCTTTTTCAGTTACACACTATAGAATTCGTCAAGCTTTTTGACGTAAGTTTTTTGAAGGACACTATCCAGTCGATTCCACCTATTCGATGAAATTACAAGTCAGTTGACGAGAAAATTAACTACATAAAATTACACACTTAATCTTCATAGTGAAGAGAAAAAGTACAAAAAAACAATGATAGAGAGGGGACGCATATTACAACAACGATGAAGAGATGAAAATTAATACTACACAGACCAAATGACCGATCATTAAATCAATGGTCATTTACAAAGCTGAGAAAAGCATTAATTAAAAATAAAACTGTTCATTTGATTATTTTATAAAAAAAATCTCTGTATAAAGTATTAATAAAGTATCAAATGGGGAGTAATCATTATTACCTTAGTCCATGGGTGGGCAGTGATCTGCGGAAAGCGGAACTCAGTATAGTTGGGATTCATTTCTCGAATCTGCTCTCGGGTTGGGGTGCCCAGCACTTTGATAATCTCGACCTATGGAGTTGTTTTTTAAGCAGACATTGAATATCAAGAATTAGCAAAAAACGTCTTGTTGATAGAAAAGTAAATGTAAAAGCTTACCAGTTGATCCACTCCTGAGTCACCGGGAAATATTGGTTGACCCAGTAGTAGTTCTGCTAGAACGCACCCTGCACTCCACACATCGATTTTGGTGGTGTAGTCGATAGCACCTATTCATAATTTAAAAGAGATTTTGATTATTAATAGGGTAAATTCACAAGTATGTAGTATGTAGACAAAGGAGAAACGTTTGAACTTTGACAATAACATACCGAATATCAATTCAGGGGCTCTGTAGTATCGTGAGCAGATATAGGAGACGTTTGGTTCTCCACGGACCAGATGCTTGGCGCTTTCGGAAAAAAACAGGAAAATTAATTTTATTGGTTGATTGGAATGTCTTCAGTAAAAAGACTTGTGGAAGTAGTTATCTTCTAAGACAATTTTTTTCGAAGGATAGTCAATAGCATATAATCTTGATTCTCTTCCAAAATTTCAAATAAAATTTATGATGAGCCAAATTGAAGCTCACGACGTGAACTATTCTCAATTTGAGACATTTAAAAAGGTTTCTCGTCACCTCTTTAACCGTGAGTGGAATATGGATTACGATTGGACTCTAAATCATCTCCGTCATCCATTGACAGTTGAAGAGAATGAGGACGACATTTAATTTATAGATTACAGTATTGTTCGAGAATCATAGAATTAATCAATACTTGTTTCCTTTGATATTTATATTTTCAAATATTTCGATAAACTAGTTGTATTTTCTGCACACAATTTTAAATTAAAAACAAATGTAAGTTGTCAGTTTTGCAACGGTACTAACCTTCCGAAGTCGCATAGCTTGAGGATGCCGGTGGCTGGGTCAAGCAAAAGATTCTGCGGTTTGATGTCCCGATGACATATACCAAGAGAGTGAATGTAAGCCAGGCTTCGAAATAATTGGTACATATACAATTTGATACTGTTGGTAGGATAAATCACAAAATAAAGAATCAATTAATGATATTTTTAAATGGACTAAAACTTTTTATATATTCTATATATATATAGTGATCAAATCATTCCATGAGGCACCGTTCCATAAGCTATCAATTAAAGTTAGGATAAAAAAGAGTACTTACTAGCTAATCGGAATAGTCTGCTTATTCTTGCTATAGTGTCGAGCCACTGATTGTTTTAATGAAAAGAAAAGAATTAATACATTTCAAAAAGAAAGAAAATACTTTTGATACCGTTGTTGTTTAACGATTCTTTTTGTAATTTGTAATTTTTTTTCTTTCTTTCTCTCTCTACCTTTGTACACGGTCTCCGGAATATACTCCAACACAAGGTTTAAATACACTTCATCCTTCTTTTCACCGCTCGAGTAAAAGAAAAATTTGAGCTTGACTATATTACAATGTTCTAGCCGTCTCATGATTTGAAGTTCTCGATTCTTGAACCGCTTATCTTGGAGGACTTTTTTAATTGCGACCAGCTCTGCAGTATCGCATAACTTGGCTAATGGACAAAAAAAAGCATGAATCAACATTTAGTCAAATACTTTCAAGTTGAATATGAACTAAAGAATTGAAGAATACTAAATATCACTGTCTCGAATCATCGACATCGTCAAAACTATGAAGTAGAGGAGTAACAATACTCACTGCAAAGAGAAAGAAAAATATGAATTATTTTTATGAATGTCTACAGTTAGTAAACAAATTGTATTATATGAGGAAAAGGGACTACTAACCCGGAGTAGACGATTCCAAAGGAACCTTTAAAAATAAGAGAAAAACATAATGTAAAGAATCAGATTAATATTTAAGAGGACAAGATTTGTCAAATTAATTGAAAAAAAAAGTAGTCAAAATCTTTCACAAACCATTGCCTATAGGTTTCGTGTCTGTGTAGCGAATTTCCTGAGGTCGGTCTGGTCCTGTGAAAAGCAATTGTCAAACATTTTACAATGTGTGTCCAAGTGTATGTATGTGTGAGAGAGAGTCTGTCCATCAACTTTTTTTTACTCTGGTTTCTTTCTTACCTGCACCCGGAGTGGCAATGACCGTCGTCACTTTCCCCCCTTCTGAAACTAAACATTCAAACAATGAAATCAACAATCAAAATTACACCGTACGGTTAGTCATAATTTACGTCTAATGTCAAAAAGGGTTAAAATAATGTCAAAAAATTACTCGAATTTCGTTGCTCCGCAGCAGACGTCGTTCTTGGCCTGCTCGACATGGTTTGCGAGTGATTAAAACTGGTCAAATTTGAGTAGACGACGGGGCAGACGAGGTTATTTTCCTACCCTTGCACTGGTTTCATTTTCGCCAAATTATCTATCGGAGGTAGGTAGCCTAGGCAATGAAAATTCAAGTCCGATCCGAATTACAGAAAAAGTCCTGGATCCACAGAGAAAAGTCCCCGTCCCACCATCTAACTGGCCCAACTGGCACAACGTGTCTAGACATCCTTGAAAAGCCCTTTTGTAGCCTACACAAGTTGTAGGTGACTCCTCGATGAAGAGTTCCTTCATCCCATCCAATTAACTTTAAAAAAGTCCAATTAAATTCTCCAGTCATCAACTTCATTTGTATGGTCAAAAACCCCGCATCATTTTCATGGACAAAAAAATGTCCAGTACACAAAATTAATTAAAATGTTCCCTCACTAAATATTTTAGTACATTGAAGAAGGAGAATGTGTCCAAAGACAATCAGTAGTTTTCATAGTTGTTGGCAATGTACAAACAAACTAATATAAAATAATCATAAAAAGCTAAAGTATATAGTAGTAGTCACAAGATAGTAGTATCATAATTTAATACATAATGTATTAAAAACCTATCTTCACCACTGTTAAACTAATATTACTTGTGTGTACGAATCCATGGATTTAGTTATATCATCCAGTCTCCTGACTGACTGACACCAGTTGTAAATATGTGTTTGTATATATATATATAAATAAATATCAGACAAAAAATGAAAGAAAAAAAGAGAGAGAATTATCATAAGGTGTCATGTTAAAACTTTTTTTATCACAACATTTGTAATCATGGTTAGATTTTGATTTTTTTTCTTCTTCATTGGACAATAATAATTACTTATATGTATGATGATGATGATGATGGATATTATTTGTCCCTACACAATCAACATAAAACTGAATGCACACAAAATTTGAAGCTCTTCGACACAATGGTCGTTGTAGGACCAGGACTCAACTGTCTCTCTCACTTTCCCCTCCTCCTCCTGTAGTAGAGTTAGTGAGTCCATGTACCCCTCAATAACCAATTAGACTTTAAATTTTTCTATTTTACAATAATAGTAGTATTTAAAGAAATTCAAAATTTTATCCAACAATAGTGTCAGCATCATTTTCTCTCTCCCTCCCTTCCCTCCTCTCCCTACATACAATATAATTTGACAATAATTGAGTGACAAAATACACATTGTACTATACACACAAAAAAGTCAAAATTTTGAGGGGTGTGTAAATTAAAAACGAAATGTGCTCAACATCTTCGTACGGCGAGGAATGGAATTATCCTGGACTTATTTCATCATATCATAGCAACTCTATTGAAGACCCTACCTATTCCTCTTGGTCCTCCTCGGAGAACTACGAGACTGAAGAATCAACACCCTTCAGGTTAAAACAAACAAAAAATACACGTTTTTATATTTTGTGACCTCGTGTCACACTCCACTCTTTCCATATTCATACCTTGTCATCCATTCAAACATTCCTTGTGTGTGTTATGTGTGTGTATCTACACATTACACACTACACACACACAAGAGGACAGACACATTTTTTGTACTTTTGTTATATCTTGTGGTGTGTGTGTGTTCAACTTTTCATTTATTTGTACACACAAGAGAATTTGTGTGTGTGGGTGTGTAGAGTACATAGTACAAATCAATAAGAAACTGCAGGAGTTTGTACTCTTTTTTCACCGCTCAATACACACACACACACACACATTGTCCTCATATATATTTAGAGAAATAACAAAACCCAAGTTTACGAAAAATATGATATCTATATTAAAGACAGTCAGGCTGAAAGGGGAATACGAACACACACACATGTATACTGTGGATCCCTTTCTCCGCTCTCTCTCCCTTCATTGTGTACAGAATACTTTTTCCACTTTCTCTAATGGACCTAATAATATTTTATTAGCAATCTCCCCTTCTCTTTTTTCCAAATAACCATTATTAGATTAGACTGGCCCTTTTCCCATATCAAAAAAGAGAAGAGAATAGAAGGAAGAATTCTAGATGGAAACTTTTTGTTTTTTCTCTCTCTTAATTTATCGATTAAGCTAATTAACCAACCGGCCAAGGGTTTACCAGCAAAATATAATGACTGGTGTTTTGACACACACACACACACACATACAGAATCATACAGAGGACTGTATGACACAATCAGATTGACATTGATTGAATGTATACATATTTATATAGAATATCAATTATGAATTCACATTTTATGGGATGATATGAGAAATTTTTTTTCTCTTTTATCAATTTTGTCCAGTTCTCCAAAGGTTTTGAGCAAAAATTGATGACATTAGTCAAAATCAATTCATTAAATACGAGTTCATTAGGCCTGAGACCAAATAAATTATGTTATGTAATGTTAGCTTTAACAATCAAAAGGGGGAAAAATAGTACGAGATGCTCCTATTGTATTAACAAAATGGTAAATGAATGCAATGACATATTGAAAATGAGAAAATTTGTGAATAAAAATAATTTGATATTTTTCACATTATCATCACACACACACACACATAAAATGAACAGACTGATAATGAATCAGAAAATTGAATGATGGATTTGACATGGATTGATGAGAAAAAAATATGTAGAAATGATATTTGATAATTAAGTTACAAACATTACGCTATCATTATTATTATTATTGTATTCTTATTAGTGGATGAAAATTTTTACAGGCTTTGACTGTATTACTATAATATTTAATTGGCTTCATATTTAACTAGTAATATGGACAAAATTTTCTTTTATCAAACATGTTCTTCCATTGCATTGCATCATAATTTATTTGACATTCTGATACCGTGACTCGTCATCAGATTGAGAAATTACAATAATAATTAATTAGAACATTGATCCGGTACAAAAATAATCATGTGTAGTAAGTTACACAGTGTAACTGTAAAGAGTAAAAAAATCAGATGCGCATGCATTTGGGTTTTAACTAGAGGGTCTTTTAATTTGATTCCCCCAATATTGTTGAACAAGGAAGCATTATTATGTTCGAAGAAAGACACTGTACAAAAAAATTGGAAATGAAAAACTGTAATTAATCTACTAATTATAATGAAGTTGACAGTTGTGCGTGTGTGGGTTCCTTTTGAATGCAGTCATGTACTCACATGAACACATGAGGGTTTAGGACCACATTATTATAATTTAAACATGATAAAGAGTCTTTTTGTGCAACCAAATTTTATTAACATATATACAGTATATTTGTTGAATCTCCTCTTAGTAATGTAGTAGTAGCCTCTGATAAGATAAAGACCCGAGTCAAAATTCGAAGGGCACCTTCATCGTTTCATTTTATCCTGGATTGAAAAAAACTAAAAGGAGTTCCAGTATAAAAAACAGGGTATCTTCTTTGGTAAAATACATATTGTAGGCGTGTAGAGATAGATTATTTTATAAATTAATTCCATCACATTAGATTCTTAGATAATTATGATGCGTATTATGGCTTTCACTCTCTCACATTTGTAGTTACTTTTTTTACACAAAGAAAATAGTGAAACATTTTACCCCAATCTATGTACGGTATACTGCCATCATTAACTATGTTGAAATAAATATTATTAATAGAAAAGAATCAATTAAAAATTTAATAGAAGAGTTATAAAGGGAGGGAAGAAATTTTATGGAGTAACCAACCATAATACAGTATAACAATTATGATATTTAGTACGATTAGACAGGTGATTTGGCTCATATACATATTCAAGTCATTCTATTTTGACAGAGAGAGATAAAAAATTTTGCCGATAATGTGTCTATACCTATATTATGTAAAATGATGGAGGTCATTCAAAACAATAGACTTGCCCACTCTCTTTCATCCTACACAGTACACACACACACCAGTTTTAATTTTAATTTAATTTAAACACATTCTGTGAGGAGGAGGGGGGATTTTTGTTCGTCTTGTCAACTCTTGGCTGGCTGGTACTCATTTCTATATCAATCTATAAATACTTAATTCACAATGTCATACCATAGCTCACTCTGTACATTTGCGTATTGTGGAGGGTGACTTGACACACACATAATTACATACATACATAAGTACACATGCACGCACAAGAAAAGTAGACAAGAAGAAGATTCATTCATTGAATAGTATGTACAGACACAAGTACAAAATGATTTATATGTGGAGAGTGGTGTGTACACAATGTATTTAGTACTTACTACAATTATTTATTTATAGTCCATAATGGTCTATAATTATACATGTCTTTTGAAATGGAATTATTATGTAATGATACAGGTTGAGCGAGAGAATGTCAGGTTCGTATCACTATCATCATGTTGGTCCATTACCAGGAAGTTTTGGAAGGAACTCTTCAGGATTCAGTAAATTTTCTTTCCTCATTCCACCATCTTCCTGTCTCTCTCTTCTAAATTTATTTTTAAAATCTACAACGTCATTGTACCTGTGTAAATTTATGCTACAATGTAAATGAGATTATTTTTGTTTTTTATTGTCCAGACATGAGAGACATCCTAGACCTCCCACCAAGTTCAGACATGGGAAATCGGCCAATTCTTCTACATCCTCAACCATATCCTTACTCAGCTGTGGTGGCCTACCATGGAGGTCATGGATCTCCCTACCCACCCGTGGACCATTTAGACTCTGTCACTTTCCATCCACATCAAACTGACCTTTCACCCATCAATTGGAGTGTCATTCAACCCACTCATGAGACCGTTCTTATGGATGACCATTACACTTTCCACAGAGGAATTGACCCAGCAGCCATCATCCCTTTGACTCATCCTCATCTCGACAGCTCTGATTCAAGTCCAACGTAATTGACACACACAACACTATGTAGTACAATAATGACAGGGAGACCCGTTGTACAAATGAATTATTAATTGACTTGTTGTCGTGTGTGGGAGGACAGGGAGCAGGACTCAAAACGTCCCATAGACATTGTGGCTGCTGACTCAAGTACAACAGACTCCATGATGGTGGATGGACAACAAATTAATAGTCCGTCTACCATCACGGCAAAGGAAGAGCGGGTCTCTGTCATTTGCATCAAAGATGAATACAATGCTCAAAACAGTGAGTTTATCATCGTTAAAGTAAAATCAGAGTGGGGACAATCACATTAAAAATTGGATGTTCACAGGTCATAATAGTAACAGTAGCAGTAATGGAGGGAATAGTGGAGATGAGAATGATCACCATCATCCTCCTCATCATGTTCAAAAATCCAGTCGCCTAACCCTCATTCGTCAAGACTCTCAGGCTAGTAATTGCTCTTCCGCTGGAGTTGCTAGTGTTAGTGAGGAGGAAGAAGATAATCATGGAGAGAAAAAAGGGAAAAAAAGAAAACGACGTATTTTATTTACTAAACATCAAACTTTTGAATTGGAACGAAAATTTAGACAACAAAGATATCTTTCGGCACCCGAACGTGAGATTTTAATACTTACACTTTGTACTATGTATGTAATTACCAATTTTTAAATACTTTAATTCATTATTTTTATTATTTAGGGGAGAGCTTGGCCTCTCTCATCAATTTGAGTCCAACACAAGTAAGTCTCACTTCAAACGTCAAATTACATATAAACTTCTTTCCACTTTCTTTAAGAGTGAAAGTCACTTTCACTCCTAAACTTTCACTAGAGCATGATTTTAGAGAGTAATCTTTCTATAGCACTATACCCCCAATCGAAAAAATTGAAAGTGTCTTCATTCTTCCATTAATTATTTGTCTTCTTTATTATTACAGGTTAAGGTCCGTTCACAACCACAAAAACAGATAAAAAAATACAAATAATTGAAGTTTTATGTATTTCAAAATTTTGTATATGAATGTAACAACTTTTGTTTTATTTTCCTCTCTATCTAGATTTGGTTCCAAAACCATAGGTTTGACTTTTTCAAATCATTCAATTTTACTGCACAAAAAATTCTAGAATCATATATAGTTTTGCAAACAAAATCAAATTCTGGCTTGAGTTCAAGTGGGATTGATAAACAAAATTGTGATTTTGGAATTTTTACTGATTATTCTGGGATGAAAATTGATTAGTACTTTGCATTTCTAACATTTTTCAAAAAAAATAAATTGCAGGTACAAATGTAAACGTCCAACAACTTCCGGTCCATCTGCTGCTATCAAAATCCCTTCATCCGGGAATAGTAATGGTCAACAGTACCATCATCATCAGCCATCCGTAATGTGTGCCACTAATTATTTACCCTCTCTCCAACCCCGAGCTTGGTGACAACAATAACGACCACAACAATGCGAATGAAAATATACACAGAGTGGACATGATTTTTTTGTTTTGAAAGATTCATATTTCAATTGACGCCAAGAGGACCTTTCAATAACGTGTGTAACACTCAAAAATGATTATCGCCCCAAAATAATTTTATTTTAACTCTTCTTCCAGTACCGTCAATACACGTTGTTATGTATGGATAAATTATTTTAGTGTGAAAAATAAAACTGGCTCAAAAAAACAATAAAATCTAGGATAAGGAACATTTTATTTTCAATAAAAAACTCTTAGGTCTGACTTTATCAAAATCATTCAATCTTCTTTAGAGAGGCAGTCAGGAAGATTGCAAGTTTTTTTGTTTTGTAAAAAGAAATTTGTAAACTTGAATGTAAAAATCTTCCCTTCAATCATTCAATGTTAAAACACATACACATCATACACACAATGCAAATATATAGGCAATGCAGCAGATATTTTTTATTGCAATATTTATACTTGCACAGTCATCAAAGTCGTTCTGTAGGCAAGGTACATATTACAATCTATATTTTTTATATCATTCAAACACGACAACGTTCTCAGAATCCCACAAACACACATCCTTTCTCTCTCCTCAAGTCATAAATAACTATAAGTTTATAGTATATGAATATAAATATTATTATAACAAATGTCTTGGAGGATTCACGCACACATCCGAATGACTAATTAAACCAATGATGATGGAAAATATCTTCATAAAAGTACAATGACGACTGAAGAATGAATAGATGTTTTCTTTTAGAGTCTTGGATATAAAATATCATAGTGACCAGGTCGGTAAATTAGGTGAATGGAAGGGGCTACTGTTTCTGGGTCCGGAAAGTCATGTACCGTTGACCCGCCTACCCCACGATCCATATACACAACACGAACTCCAATACCAAGGGCCTTTGTGAGAGCTGTTATATGAATATGATCACTCTCCTATTGAATTTAAATAGTATTCAATATTAGGTGTTAATTTCTTGTACGCACAGAAAGTTTGAATTAGTTCAGTTTATTGCAATGCCAAATTACTACTTGTAAAATGAATACTTTTAAATATTTACCTTGTACATGGGTTCCACTTCAAACTGCAAAAAATGATATATCCACAATTAGTACAATGTCTTTCAGTATACTTTCAGAAGATTGAATGATTTTCAAGTGGTAAACTAACTTGACAAAACTCCTCAAGCGTTCTCTCCCCCTGTTTTAAAAATGTAATCCGTTTATAATCCGCTCATATCCGAATATTTTAGCAAAGTATATAACAACAGAAAAATATATATTTAAAAGGACAAAGGCTTGACTCCACATGGACAGTGCACAATTGCCTCTTGTAATTTACTTACATTTTCTGCAATGATAAAGTTGGAGTAAAATTCGGCAGATTTCCGCAACTCAGCGGAAGTAAGAATTCTGAAGAAAGAGACATTAAAAAATTCAACATATAATTACCATAATTTGAAGACGCAAATGAACAAAATGATAACTAAAGAAGTTTTTTTTAAAAACTCACCTTAGATATACCACTAAGTAATCAGCTAAACTCTGCTCTTGAAATTGGTTTAAGAGCTATAATGAAATAGAATTTAATTGTACAACAAATTAGATTAATACGATCAAGAGTTTTAATCAAATCTACAGTTTCTTTTACTAAATGTTACCTCAGTTGATGTTATGCCTTGAGAAACTTTGTCAAGGACCTGAAATTATTTTCATGGTCACATACAGCAATCAATTAAAATTGTTTCATAAATTTGTAACAAGTTTGTAAGTAAACAAAGTAAACGACAATTAAAAATACATGTTCAAAAATGAATGAATGGTACTCACATCAATGAATGTATCATAAAAGTCGTCGACGGTAAATTGAGTGAAACCTGCAAATTGAAAGTACAAAATGTTACAACATCTTTACAGAATAAAAATCAAAAATGAAGAAATCGGTTCAACTTACCAGTCTCCTTAAGGATTTCCTTCGATGCAATCACTTTGTCTTGCAGATCTTTGACTTTTTCCGGTGTTCCCAGAACACATTCTATTGATCCATAACAGAAAGCCCGAAAGAAACAATTCCCATCTGGTCGCATACGTCGAAATCTGACAAAGAAAGACATTTACTTTTAATAGAAACATGTTCAACTCATTCACATAATGAATCTACACTTAATAATTTATGAATTCAACAAAAGTTCCACTCGTTTTAGTTGTCTCTTTGAAGTTAAACAAAGAGGAGAAAAATGTATTGTACACTTACTTTTCATAAGTTTTACTTATTTCTAAAATTTTTTCTTGATACACAGTATCATTTGTGTACTCTGCCAAGAGATTTATCAAATTCTCCTTGTCCCCGACAAGAGGAATCGTGGCCGAAATCTAAAAATTCAAGAAAATGAGTTCAATGTACTATGAATTTTGACAAAGTCAAACAAGTGACAAGATAATAAATTTTTGTCTAAACTTTACATCCCACTATATGTATACCTCTTGATCGATGGCCTCTTGTTGTTTTATTGTTAAGTCGTCTTGGGTTGCACTCATTTTCCTCTCCAGAATAATTTACAAAATGACTATTTTAATTTTTAAGTTCGCCTTTTTTGAATTCTTTGTCGCCGGTACTAGGCTTACGCAGAGGGATTCCTTTGTTCACTCGCATGACTCACAATGCAATGGACGACAACGTAAAATTGACAATTTTTTACAGTTACATACATGTAATGGAAAGAGAGAGACAGAGAGGGAAGGAACTTGTGTGTATGTATGTGTCAGTTGGTCATTGACTCATGTCATGTCAAAATTTATGCTTATTTGAAAATGTCAAGACCATTATAAAGAAAGCTATGAGGTTAACAAATGGCATATCATCATCAAAAAAATTGGGGGTGAGTCACAGAGTATTGTGACCAAGGTCAAACGGGACAACGCAGAATCATCCCAACATCTTATTTACTTACACATGTATAATGAAGGTTAGTTAATTTCATGACATGGAGAAAAATACGTAAAAACCATTTGGAAAATGAAGATTTTTTGATTGAATGACTGGCTCACCTTGAATTTGTCAAATGTTTTCGTTTAGATGAAGCTTAACAATTCTGAATAGCAACAACAATGGAAAAGATACATTATATATTGATGATGATACCTCTTCAACCAGTTTATTACTTATATAACAATGTTTTCAGATAACTACATAGCGAATGGAAAAGATTCATGGAATGACAAGTTTGCGTCTTTCTCAAACTAGGAATCATCAACAACTTTTAATGACGGATACATATTCCTAATCAGCTTTTATACCACGTAAAGACGTTCTTTCCAGACTTTTCTTTGTACAGTAGGGTGTGTGTAATTATTAAAGAACGACTTTGTGTGTGGTGTGTGTGTTTTTACTTTGTAGTTTCGTGGACAGAAAAGGGGAAGTTACAATAATATGTAAATAATATGCAATCATAATTATTCACCTCGTTTAAACCATTAAATTTTCTTACTTGCCCATCCAGTTTTAGCTCTCTTGAGGCCAATGGAAAACAGAATTCTCTTAAAACCATTAACCATCATTCCTATTGTTTATCATGGGGGATTCCCCTTTTCCTTAAAGGACAAGAGAGAGAGAGAGAGAGAGAGAGACAGAGAGATAGAAACATGCCAGATCAATTTTCTTCAGAAAAACAAAGTTGAACTGGAAAGTGTCTGAATATGAGTTGAGGGATGGAGGTGGAAGTGTGTGTGTGTGTGTATTTAATTAAATGCATGATACATATTTTAGAAAATTAATAATCAGGCAAGAAAAAAATCATTATATCCTCCCCCTAATAAAAATCCAGTAAAATAATACAATATGTAAAAGTAGGTTGTCCTGTCTGAACCTGGATAATGTGAAAAACAATACAATTTCCATAAAATATTTCAAACGGAGGGGGAATACCCAACTTTTTACATGCTAATACACTAATACATAAGTTAAGGAGGAAAAATATTTTAACAATATAATAACTTCCATAAGACTAAAATGCTAATAATAAATGGATTTATGTTAATGACGATTCCCATCCCACGCACACTTCAAGAATCACATTAAATCTACTGCTTTGCTTTCTTATGCAAAAAAACTGGATGACTTCATTCCTCCATACTGAATATACATACATACATATAGTCAATTCTTCTTCTTCTTCTAAACTTTTGAAACATCGTAGGAGAAATAAAGCACAAGAACAATGGGATTGATGGGAATATTGTACAAAAAGAGATAGAAATTAAGTGTGGTCAGGTTTGTGTACGCAAACACAAATCAACCAACCATGTCATTCGGATATTATACCAACTAAATTAAAGTACTTAATGTACAATTTTTTTGGACTTGCTACGTGATTAAATTCATAAACAAGTTTAATTTCTGTGAATCACAAAAAAGGATTGAATTAACCAAGAATGTTATACAACTCAAGTATGTGGAGGGAGAGAGTTGAGCGTTGTATAATGAGATTTAAATGTAACTAAATAATAAAATTTCGAAGATGTACAACCTGACATGTGTACTATATGACAATAGTAGATTGATTGACTTTTTTACCTTATGCCTTATGGTATTTCCAAAAGTTATGTGTTACTTACACGATTGTAAACATATGGAAGAGCATCAATGGGAAATTCCAACTTACCCTCTGTAGAAAAGTATTCCCATTAAAACAGTCGGTCTATCATACTATTAAATGGTACATGTTCATGGTGTGTAGTAAAGACTGTGAGTGTTACAAGTATGTAGTATTAACTGATGCCAGTGATAATTATATGTATTTTTTTGTGAGGCAATTTGAGGTCTAGACTGGGTAAAATTAAATTGGAAGAGGATTTATCATGTCCTATCTTTTTCCTCATTTCGAATGACCGCCGAGCTCATTTGGAAATTTTGGACAACCGACAAAACAATGAAAAATACTAATGTGTGTGACGACGGACAAGGAAAATTATCCAATGGGAAATGAAGGCTGAGCTCCTATCTGTATTAATTACTAATAAGTACTTTAGTAGTTTATGTATTTTGTCCATGTCATGGCCTTTTTTGTGACGGCTGGATGACGAGGTACATAATAATATACTTACAGATAATGTTTGTGTACCTCGTAGCGTCAAAAATCCCTTTTTCCACTTCTCCGAATGACAATGACATTTACAACTTCATACGTGGTGTTACACTACACATGACATTAGAAAGACGGTTGTGAAAATATTAGTAAATACGTAGATATTAATTTTTTTGACCCCTGTCACTTTACATTTAGTATGCGACAGTGAACTTGAATAAAGTTTTCTTCTTCTTCTTCTACCTTACTTCTAATTGATCTATTGTAGTGAAGGACAATTTCTTAAAATCTCCATTAGAAAACAAAACAGTAAACAATTCAATCTCCGTATTAAAATGTATTCTTCTCTATTTTGTCTTTGTCCAGGGGGGATTGAGTCAGCATGGAAAAATGTACAAAATCTCTCTCATCATCATGAGGTCATCAAGTCAAATGGTAAAAGGAAAGAGGAGTAGAGCTAGAGAAGGGAATGAAAGAAATAAAATTAGCATGACAAATCATGTCCATTTTAAGTCCAAGTCGACACCAAACATTAATAGGTAATCCCCAAAATTTTTAGTCACTCAATTTTTACTCCCTCTCTCTTTCTTGTGGACCACAATACGTACTGCAGTACATATGCGGTGGAGAACAAATTTCCTTGTGTCTTCATCAATTAACTTGGTACGTGTGTGTGTAGTACACAGTGTAGTAAACTACAACACACTGACAATGTGTCTGTTGTACGGGAAAGTTGGAAAATCCCAGAAAAAATCTCTTCTCTTTTTTATGTACATTATTCATTTTGCACACTTTAAATTCCTCAGATTCCCCTGTGTGTGTATGCACTCAGTATTCAGCATCTCATGATGTAGTCATGAAAATATATATCCTTTCTAAAAAGTAAATACGTATGTAATGTCTCTCTCTCTACTTAAAAATACTGAATCAGTATGTAAGTAAAGGTGTACCACAAGACTACGACTGGCTGTGTGTGAAGGAGTAGAATTACCACGCAAGGTAAAAGAGTTCTCAACACACACACTACACACGATCTCCAGATCATCAACACACCCACTGAGAGTGAGACTCAGTCTCACTCACTCTCCACAAAAATGAAGAAAATTCCCCAATTTTTTCCCCTTGCTGCATCCTCCAGAGTAAATTATGAGTATGAAATATTATCTTTTTTTTTGTCTAACTTGTTTCTCTTTTTTTCTCCCCCTGAAAATCTGACTAAGCCTCAGTCACTCAAAGTTCAAATGATAAATATGTACTACACATACATATGTAGTATCTTACACATTAGGGTAAGGTAGTGGTAAAAGTATGTATACACACCTACTAATTACAGAATCTGAGAATAGTAACGTGTGCACTATATTGTATAGGTAAATTTAAAATCTTCAATCTCTGCCAGTACAATACATGCATAAAATAATATGAAGAGAGTTTCTGTTTCCGAGCTTTTCGTCACACCAACACTCCAACGTTCAAGATCACGAGAGTGGACTGTGGGGATAATAGTTTTTTGTCCATTATCTCTCTCTCTCACACACTCAAAAGTCAATGGACGACTATGGTATTGGGATTTTCGTCAGATTTTTCCTTGATTTTTTTTGCATGGAGGACGTTTTCTGTGTGGACCATTTTTTTTTGCGTGTCCACACAAACGTTTGAAACCGTTCCTTGAGAGCCACAGGTACTCCACCTCCTCCTTTTGTTAAAGAAAAAAGAGATGGGGAAGTTTGAAAACATATTATCACAATTTTGCCTGTGTAAGGAAGTTACAAGAGTCCAAAATTCAATTTGTACATGGTTTTGCTTTAAAATCTTACTTACTACACACTACATGATTAGAGTATGGAATGGAGAAATTTGGATGGGAAAGAAATCCAGAAATTCCAAGTCATGATGAAATTTTTCCTTCCGGTTCACTCTTTCATCCTGAGATGCAGGGTTCATATCAAATGGAGAGAGAATGATAAGGAAGAATTTTATGTTGTACAAAACTTTGAATTACTCCTCTCTCTCTCTCTCAAATTCCCCATTCCTTTATGTTACTATGTTGGATGGTTGTGCACAACGTAAATAATGTTTACATAGGACAACAACACAGTATAGGATTGCGAATTGTAAAGCAGTGGGTATAATATAAAGTTGAGTCGTCAAAGATTTTTCCTCTAAAGACCGGTTTTTCTGTGTAGTAGGACAGAAATCTACACACAAACACAACACAACAGCAACAAGGGATTCCCAGATTTCTCTCTTCTCATCTTCTTCTCCTCCTTCTTTTAGTTTAAGTCCATTGGTATCTTAACTTAATTTGTGAATTTGAAGGTTGAATCAACCACGGTTCTCAATATTCCTTGTCGTCTTCTTATACTCTAGTGGATGCAGTAGTATAATATGGAATACCTTATTTGTATACCATTGTATATCATCATCATTATTTTGTATAAATTATATCATTCTTCAATGAAGAATCTTCATTGAAGAAATGGAAAATGTACTAGGCATACGTTTGTAGATAAGTTAGGTCTGACTGACTGTGTGAGTGCGTATGTGTGTGAATAATTGTCTTTGATGATGAAGGAAGGGATAGGATGGGAGAATAATACCTATGTCTTTTGACATGTTTTGTTTTGGTTTTCGGATAAAACCATCGACAACAAGAAGTTGAGCAATCATTAATTACTAAAAAATGTTCATTGTCGTTAACTAAAGTAGATGTGTGATGTAATGGAGAGAACACACAGAAAACAAGGGATATCCAAATGTCGTGTGTGTGGACTGTGGAACGAGAGAGAGGAATATATGTATATATATACTATATACCGTAAAGTTGAAGTGTGTACCTTGATTGGAAAATTTTTATTATATTATGTAAACTTTAATAACTATCACTTTGGTGACATCCTTCTCAGTTCTCTCACCCAACCCCTCTACAGTGAAAAACCCATAGAGAGTAGGGAAATAACAAAGATAGCAGAATGGCAAAGGCATAGAATATGATCAACAGGGTGCCACAACTTTGGGAATCCCAAAACACAATACACATACATTGGAAATTTACACAAGAGCAGACGAGAGGGTCTTGGGTGTCAAAGGGGGGGAAACCTTTAACCTCAGTTTTTACATGTAGTGTAGGCTCTCCTAGATGTAAGCTTTAACCATAATAAATGAGGTCATCAGGATGACCTATATGTTTAGAAAGTAATGTACGGTAGAAATGTGGGAAAATCCTAATATAAAAATGATTGGGTTATTCCCAATAAAGGGCTCAGGCCTCAGAGGTTAAGATGGAAGGATCGGTATTGGAAGAGAGACTTATTTTATTAAAGTGGATGCTTAAGGTTGTGGCCAACCCTGTAGTTTTTTTAATATATATATATATATAGTTTAGCCGTCTGTGATTGGTTAACCATTGAATCCCCTACGACACAGCTTTGAAACACACACAGTAGTTTTCTGTGGAGTTCCCTTCCCTTCTCTCTTTCTGGTAAAAGAATTGTACGTAATAATACAGTGGAGAGAGGTGGGAGTTGTTAAGTTAATTGTTGTTGGATTTTCCCAAACACACTCTGTTTAACAGACTCTGTGGGAAAAACCCTTTCCATTGCACAGAGAGAGTTTGGATCCCGTACAGTTTAGTTTTGTTCTCCGTGCGTAATTCTACCCTTTTTATTTTTGTCTTACTGTTGTGATTCACAACTTTTGTGATTTTAAATTTGAATGGACTTCGTTTTGTGTCCTAGTTGAAGAAGAAAACTGTGAATATTATTATATAATTTGATAAATTTGTGCGTGCATTTACAATTTTTTTGCCATCAGTCGACCTTTTTGGAAATACTTTGAGAGTTCAGAGTGTGTTTGTGTGACTTCCGGTGGAACACTAATCGTCTGAATTTTTTATTTTCATTTTTGAAAATAATAACAACAACAAAAGTTTAAAGATGAGTGCAGAAGAATCAACAAATCATTGTAAATTGTTGGAATCCGGGGAGATCGGACGGGATTCAGGGTTCCTTTCTGGAGCCCTTACAACAGAAAGTGATTTGGGAGCTTCATCTTGTGATATTGAACCTTCATGTTCATCAACTTCATACATCCGTCAGGATAGTGGTCTAGACATTTCAGAAAATTTTAGTCAATTAAATCTTAGTACAGAGGAGCCCAAGACCATAATACCAATCAATAATAAATTGAGAGAATTGTCCGAATATCTTCCTTGGGAAACGTTTTTTACTCCGGATCAAGATGGAGATACACAATTACATATTGCAATTATGGAAGGTCGAACAGATGTAGCCTATACCCTCATCAGCCTTGTACCTCATCCCTCAATCCTCGACTTTCAAAATGGTGAGATAATTGTACATTAAATTAAGCTGTGTGGGTTGTCTTTTGTTCATTTGAAAGATAATCTTTTGACAAAGATTACGTCTTAGAAAGTACTTATCATACTTTTCTCTCCCTCTCTCTCTGAAATCGAGGTTTTTTGAACCATTTACCTCATACCTTTTTCATTTTTCGATACAGATGAATGCCAAACAGCGTTACATTTAGCAGTTCTCACCAAACAATCCAGGATAACAAGATGTCTTGTTGCTGCTGGTGCTCGAGTTGACATGCGAGACAGACAAGGAAATTGTCCACTTCACATTGCAGCATTACAAGGAGACTTAGACTGTGTCCAGGTATGTAAATCATGATTTAATAATGTCAATCTATGTTCATCTTATGTTTTTCAAATGTCATCAATAATTATAAAATATTGATCTCATTTTTTTTGTCCAGGCCTTGACCATGGCCCTCTCTGCAACAGAGTTACAGCAATGCCAACTCCGTTACCAACCTTTCGCACAAGCCCTCCCTCAACAAATAGACTCGTCAAATTATGATGGTATGTTAACTCATTTTCTTTTTGAAAAACCTCTTTAATTTAACCCCCTCCCTCCCCCCTTTCCCAGTACACTCATACATACACAGTCAGTCACATGCAGATGTTCAGTCACCATCAGTCATCCCCCCGTTTCAGTGTAAACGAGAAAAATGCGAGTGAAAATATTTGAATTGTGAACTCCTCGTGTTTATAATACGTCAACAGAGTGTAGTGTCTTTAATGGGATGAGGATTGAGGATAAAGCCAAGGTTGTTGGGGATTTCCCGTACGTACGCTTAAAAATAATTTCCAGTCTCTTCCATTTAAGGCGTCGGCTTATTTTTAGACTACGTTGAACTAAATTTACCCCACATGAACTTTAAAGTATGCTGTCAGTGCATCATCATGATGAAAGAGCAGCGTAGCTACGCCAGCTAGGTCTGGGGAAATCCCCGGACATTTTTTTCGTCTATGTGTTATTGTGAATGTGAATGTATTCTATACTTGTGATGCGGCACGCGGAATCTCTCTAGGCTGTTGGCCAAAAATGTGACTATTTAATGAAAGGATAAATTTAAAATTGCATTGAATTCCGTGGGTTCGTCAAAACATTCGAGGTTCGCCTTATTAGGGAAATAAATGTTTGTGCCTTCGTTCACATTCATAACCCCATTGTTTGTGAGATTTTATTTTTACCAAATTTGATGGATCATTGACACTCTGGACTATCCACACTGTACATTCATTAAATAGAATAGTATAGGAGTTTAGAGGCTCAAATTGGGCAACAGGAAATAAATGGGTGATTAAAACACACACACCCGTTTAAATGTGTGTGTGTGGTCTGTAACACAATGTCCATATAATCTCTCTCTAATCTATAGTGCAATTAATTTGCTAGGGTAATTCCTGCAGCCAGCACCTTGAATTATGTACTTCCATCCTAGTTACTTAAATGTTGTATAGACTATAGAAAAGTTAAGTCAGGTAAATTTTTTTGTTGTCTATTCATTGAGTCACGTCCTTCCGGTAAATATTAAGTACGAATGAGTCATACTCTGGTATTTCTCAAGATTTTAAAATTTTCCCAGTTGTAAAACTGAAAAATTCAAAAAAGTTCACTTGGATCGTGATTCATACCTCTCATCTTTGTGATGTACAAACTGGAAATGAAATAGAGGAAGAGGAGGAGGAGGTTTGAGAGGAAAATATTCCCAGATTCTCTGTACTAGAGACGGTATCTTTGTATTGTTTATACTTAAATTATAATGAATGATGATGGTGCGGGGAAAATCCCGTGAACTCTAAGAAAACTGGAATCGTGGGAAATTGGAGAAACTTTTGTACAGATAAAACTAGCACACTCATGTTTTGTACTTTCCGTTGTTACATTTTTTCCAGAGTGTGAGACTCATGAGTCATATCATATCACAATTACACACAAAAAAATGTTTAGAGACACGTCTAGTAATTATTTATAATTATTGTGAACACACAGACCGCTACTGTGATTGAAATAATTGTATCACGGTGCACTCTCACATAAAGAGAGTTTTAGTATAAAACTCTAAATCTATAAGTAATAAGATTTGTTGCTTCTTAGAAAAAATTAAGAAATTATTCATTATTGCACTCGCATCTGCATCATTGGGTTATGATGGTCCAAAAGAATTTTTAAAAGGAATTCATGAACCACTTGGAAACAGGGATGACGTACACAACGTCAGTTGTAGAAACACTGGGAAAAATTATCATTCCGGTTTGGTAGGAGATTATCTAAGGTCAAAAGTGTGATTGTGAATCACATTTGGGAAATTTGTTGTTGTTGTGTGAGGGCATGGATTTTTTTGGAAGGGGGGAATAAAAAAACTTTCCACCTTTCCTGTCACAGTGTAATTGCGACTCTTGATCATTTCATTTGAGAAAAAACATAAGTTTAACTAGATAGTATTAGGAAAAGAATGGTGTAGTTCTGAAGTCAGTAACAAGATTGAAAAGGCTTAAAAGTATTCAACAGTAATAATACTCATCACTGCTCATCACATGTGAAGTGAAGAGACGTGGTAATATGTCTGACGTACATTGTATTATTTTACTATATACAAGTATATGTACAACAGCATGTCTGTCTGATTGTAATACTGACAGTCCTTAACTAGTTTTATACACATTTTTTTGGACTTATTACCCCAGTATGTACTTTACATAGGCAGTCAAATTTCACTACTCATTTATATGCTGTAATTTAATATATATATTGTTGTAGAGAAGTAGAGAAAAAAATAGGAAAAAAATTGATAACGTATACCCCATGATTGGAGGTGATATGGCGTAGGGAGAGAGAGAGAGCTAGTTTTTCCAACGAAGGGGAATTCCAGAGGTCACAGTATTATGATCAGTATTTTCAATTGGCATCATGAGGATAGTGTGAGCATAATATGTACAATATGCCTCCCAGTAATTTTTATGTCGAATATATATTAATACACATATAAAGTTTAGACAACAAGAAGAAGAGGAGGAGTCAGAAGAGATGTATGTGGTACATAATATAAGATTTTGAGAGCATATCAATCTTGACCAGCTACTGGCTACTTGTAATATATAACGATTACATTTATGTCCGGGGTAACCCAGTGACTGTACACACAGACTGCATAATGTCCTCTGTGGGATGTAGTGATACTGACAATAATTTACTGATTACAAATATATATATTTAAAAAAATTGTGTTTTCCCTTGTTTTCCCCTTATGATAAAATGATAATATGTGAAAACTAAAGTTTTTAAATCTTTCCTTTCCATTGGTTTAGGTCAAGCACCGATTCACCTAGCAAGTATTGGTGGTCATTGCGATGTCATTCGAGCTTTACATTGGTTGGGAGCTGACCTCCATGCCACGGTGAGTTTTATTATTTTTAAATTGACCCCTCCTCCTATAAGTAGTGTGTTAAGTGCATTCTAAAATGATTCGTATTGTAATAAGTATTTATGAGGATATTCGAAGGCATCACATTATCTTTTTATACCGTATTAATGGTTGGGAAAACCCGCATCAGCGGGATTTTCCATACAATTTTTTTTCCTGCGAGAGAGAGAGATATGAGACTGTCATATTATGCCCTCTGGGAATTTTATATTTGTAGGATATTGAGAACAATGTAATAGCAAATGGAGGTGTGTGATTTATTGGTGGGCTGATAAATTGCTTGTTCGTTGCGGATATTATAGGAAAGATAAAGACAATGGTTGACATCATATGTATATACTGTCGCTTTCATAATGTTCTGTACGCAATTTACTAATAACAAGAGACAGCAGAGTTAATGTACAGATACTATAGCATGTACTTAGGAATGTTACACAAAAACTGAAAACTTAAATGAATGAATTTTTGATTTTTTGTAGGAAAACAAGGCGGGTCGAAGTGCGGTTCATGTGGCGGCAGAACGAGGTCATGTAGCTGCTGTACGTGTGTTAATTAGTGAGTGTGGATGTGCCCTCGAAACAGAGACTTATGCCGGTTACACACCTTTCCAAGGTAGTCCAAGTGTTTTCTTTGTTTTTTTAAACAAAAATTTTTTTACGCCAAATGTACTTTATGTGGTCCGTAGAAAGTCTCTACTAGAGAGAGACTGGATACATGAGACAAAATATATTCATTAAATGAATTTTTTGTTTCTTTAACAGTGGCCTCTGCATCCAATTCCCGGTTAGCCCACGAATTAATCAGACTTGGTGCTATTCCCCTACCCGTTCAAATGGAGGACGACTCAGATTCAGATTCTGATGTTTCATAATCAACGTCCGCTTTATAATAATATTACATAAGATGTGTGTTTGTTACATGATCAATATTTTAAGAGAAACTGTTTTAAAAAACCAGTATGTATAATTGTGCGCAACACAAAGATGATACATATATTAATATGATAACTTATCATTGATAAGTGCATGTTGTACCTCTATATGAAAGACGGTGGGGGAATGTCAAGTTCCTTACAGTCTCCGTTATTTGTTATAAAATATATTAAGTATACTATAACGTTTTATCGCCGCTACATTGATTTAATCTACTCTACTGTAAAAAAAAGTTGAAATAAATATCCATCTTGTTTTTCATCATAACTGAAATGAAAGAAAAATGGTTAAAGCATTATTTTTGTCATTCTACAGTCGAGTGCTGAAATTACAAATGAGGACATGAACTTATAATGTTTATATTACCATTTATAGTTTATTTCGTAAAATCTTGAATCATAAATATTTTGCGCATTTCTTGAAAAATTGATTTTTTTCTGGTCATAGTATTACTAAGAGAAGGCTACTTTCAGTAATCATAACGAACATTGACCACGTTTATAATTAACCTTTTGAAAATACCCATCGTCATGAAATCATGACTTTGTAAAAAGTAAACCATGAGCACTAAAAAACGATTCCCCACAAAAAGAGGAAAATTGCTCTCTGAAACATCATCATACAATGTGAGATTATAATAATGCTGTATTTTTTTATAAAAAAATTCAGCTTCTATTTAAAATAAATGTCCAAAATGTATAATATTCTTGGTACACGTTGGAGATGACGAATAACAGAACGATATTTTCAACACGACACCTATATAATAAATAGTCAAAGACATTGACATTACCTCTGACACCTAAAAGGAGTCAACATACAATGTATATTATTATTTGTAAATTACTTGGTCGTACAATCATACCTCAATAATAAATTAATTACAGTATCACATTTAAATTGATTTGACTGGTGCTATGTCAAGATGAGGACTTACTTTGTCCATATATATAAATAGCAAAAGCAGTTTTGTCGAACTTATGTTACGTCTTGATTTCTTATATATGTGCGAGTACTTTCAAAAATTTAGACAATATTATATTATTGTAGTGACACAAACTACTGAATCTTTTGTTGCGTTTCTTCATACCTAAACTATATCTTTCCATTATATTTTACATGGTACATACATAAAACTTTTTCTTCAGAGACATTTTCTATGAAATGATACTTTTATATAGTACAATATAAAAATTGTAAAAATTAGCATTTCTTGGTACATCATTTCCTTTCACAAGGGTCATGATTGACATATTTCTAATATAAGTATGTTGTATAAATTTAAGAAGCTATTTAAATGACATATATAAGAAGTACAAAAGTTTAGGCCTGCTTCTATTTTTTTGTCATTTTTAGGGACTGACAATGGCAATAAGCCATTCTTAAATGTTCATTCATATACATGAAAATTTGAACAAAAGTCGTTCAACGACGACTGTGTCTTGTACATGTAATCGAGTCATATTCCTCAACTACAATTATCTCTTAAGTATCGATAGTATTTTCAAAATACTATTTTGACTTTAACTGTTGTATTCCACATACGGCACTCCAAGTTATTCAAGTTGTGAATTATAGAAACACACAACAAGAAACTATACTGCACGTAAAATATATCTAATAGAATTCCTCTACTAATAGGAAATGTGGCCACTGTCAAATTCTGTGGGTTTCATCAAATGCTTTGAATGAAACCTTATGCTACAGAGGAAAACAGTAGTGACTCTCAGGATAAGGGAGGAGGACACAGAAAATAATTACAGTTTAAAATCAAAACTACAAGTACTCTAAATATATTTTGAATATTTCTACCACAAGATTATTATAACAGTTTTAAAGTAAGACAATATATGGTAAATTAAATACCTACAAATAAAGTCACTCACTCACTTCGTGAATACGAACAAAAACTTCGATTTGGGTAAAAATAAATAATTCAGCTGAGAAATAATTACTTACTCCGTCTCAATATAATCAGGAATGTAGGAATGTAACAGAAGGAATAATTCATTTAGTATACTACAATCTTGAGCAAGATGATACTTACAAGCTTCCGTCATGTAGTATTTTGAAGAGGTATTTCTAAATGAAAAATAATAACAAAAAAGTTGTTACAGTAAATTGTCGGATACAATGCCACTTTGTCGAAAGTCTTTAAAATATTTCCAAGTGTAATTTACATACCTGGATTAATTTTTTGTTTAAATTCGGTGACCGCTGGAAGACGGTATCATCCTATTTAAGCGACAATGGAGCGTTTTTCATAAAATTTTGGCTCAAAATGGATAACGGAGGGACGGTGAATATCGAATTGTCGTGCTTTATTATACAGAAGAACTCCTATAAAAACGAAACACTCATTTTAGTTTGCGATAATTTATGAGAAAACTTTTAATTTTATAGGCCATAATTTTTAATGCAGTAAATACACATAAATACCTAGTGACACAATAATAGTCCCAACTCCACTCACTGGAAAGATTTGTAAACAAAACCATTATATTACTCAATTCAATTATGAACGAATCCAACATTTGTATGCAATGATATTTAGTAAGGAGAACTTGTGTATGAACGACAACTTACATAAGGTAACTTCGTTCCCGAAAAGCATAATTGACAACCATATGAGAAGCGCTCTCTTAGCTGTGTTAGCGACACTGAAAAAAAAATTTTTAATTTCAGAATCATGATGAAATAACTTTACAGAATTCTAAATACGACAATTAATGTTTGTATACATACCTATGGGTAACAGGAGAAATGTAGTCCATGCTAGAATAAATTAAAGCACAAGTTATACAACTACTTATTTCAATTTAACAAAGAATACAATATCCAGAAAAGAGCAGTACAGGGTTATAAAATAACAAACGTAACTTTTAGAACTTACAGTCTGAACGGACGGGAAGTATTCATGAAAACATCAACAACAAAACTCAATTAGCACATTAATATGGTGGAATCGGTTTACTTGTACTAAGATTGACTTCATTAAAAGTTGGCTCATTGATGAGCGACATTAATTTTCATTTCTCTTCTTTCGGGTAACCTCGATATTACGTTAACATTACATGTGCCGAAATTAAATCAATAACTAAGTATAGGAAGTGAAAGAAAACATTCTGCTTACACATAGGCAGATATACTCTGAAAGTGGAAGAATATTCCATTTATGATGAAAGCTATGACATGAGAACATCAGAAAACTTTAGTTAGATTAGGTTCCACATGGATAAAGAAATTAAGCACGCTTGATCTGTTCAGATATACAGAACAAAGAGAATTCTTACCTACAAGGAGCCATTTATTTTCTATAATACCACTAAGATCAACCAGAAGAATCGATACTGGTATCTGAACTATCATTGCTGTTTTCCCCCAAAAAATATCAAAAGTCCAACATTGTCAATATTTTCATACACACTATATAATTTAGTATTTTGTGATATGTACACAATTTATTAACGCATTCAATGTACATTTGATACTGAGATTTGGATGACTTTTAAAAATACTCACCTGACATGCTTGTATAAAACTGCAGTTCTGCGGGTCTGCAATTAGACACAAATTGAAATTTCATTAGCGGCGTATTTTTAATAAAATAACTATTTAAATATGCAAGGAAAGTAGTGGTGACTTACGTGTAGCGATATCGTTCCCCACTTATTAGCATTTTTGAATAAACATTTTGAAGGCACTCGGTAAAATTTGTAGCTTTAAAAAACAATGAAAATGCTCGTAAGGCCAAGTTAGTCAAAGTTATTTCCCGTATATAAGTAAATTATTTCTACAAAAATGTAATAAGTACCTAAAGCAGCACAAAATCCCCTAGCATCAAATGATAGTTCAGTCGCTGTTGAGAACAAAACGAAAGATTTTTCACATTTCTTTCACTCAAACTCAATACTTGTAAAAACTCAAAATTGATTAATTGTCAAAATAAAATGTTTACCACTGGTCAGAGCAAGTCCACCCATAACAGGAAGCAATGACATATTTACATAAAGACCAGTCTTTTCTCCTAGTAGTACTCGAGAAACTAAAAATTATAATAAAATTAAATTTAGGGAAATCGGTGGCAACAAAATTGTGGCATGTGTAATGAAGTTTTCATTATTAAAATGTTAAACTTACTTAGGACGGTAAATATGGGTGCAGAGCTTTTAATTGTTTCTGTAAATGATTAGATATGATCTCGCATTATTTCACTAATCAAATGATACCTTGATTTTAGAAGTAGCAAACAAGTATGACTTACCAGTAAAACTAACTGCAACGTAGTTTAAAGCTACTAACCCTAGAACTACAGTCGTGAATCTGTCAATGTACAATAAAAGTGGAATGAATTAAAAATGTTAAAATATTGTAACAAATCGTTGCTTAAAAGGTAGCAAGAAAATAGAAAACAATTCCCAATAATCCACATTCAGTAAAATAACTTGGTAAGTATTAAGAAAGAAAATCACCTCATAGTGCCAACTAATATCATATGCTTGAAGAACCCTGGTGGTCTTGAATACCTCCTGACTTTGCGGCTTAGCATTCCACATGGAATATAGAGCTGTATCCCTGAAAATAAAATCCACAGACGGTCCACAATTAAATCAAGAGTGCAGAGACATGAAATAAGTTTTAAGCCACACACAGATGAATAATATTATTAAATATATAGGTAAACAATGCTAGTTTTAGAATAAAATCAACTCACCTCCACATATTAATGTCATCATCATTTGACAGGTACCTGTTCGGATTAGATTATGTTTTAATCTTGTTGAAAAGTGCACAACAACGACACTGTCGTAACGACAGTGTGTTTACGAAGGAAAGCTTTAATACAAAGTATTATGAGTGAACATGCAAAAACAAAATAAAATTTTTATTTTTACCTAATAATGTTGGGTCACCGTGTAATGTAGTCATAATATACTTGTTCAGGAACAGAGTACTTTTGAAATATCAAACAATAAAATTGTTAGCATTTTTTATTGTAGTCTAGAATTTTTCTAGACATTAGTAATCTTGGATTAATTAAAAAAATAAAAACTTACCATCCTGGAATGTAAAAATGGTTTCCAGGCGAGAATGAAAGTAAAAAATAAAGAAAATTGATTTAATATGAGAAAATTTTGTTCAATATTTGTCTACCTTATAAACCATGTTTTCGCACAGACAAAAAGTAACAAAATAAGAAACGAAACAACTCAAATTGCTTACCTGAGAAAAAATACCATAATATAAGAAATAAAACTGCCCGGATGTCCAAATCGAAAATTTTACCATCTACTACACCACAATTACTGAATTGATCCTTTATAATTGACAAACTGAAACATGCCATATTCAAGTTTATCCGAAATTTTGAATTCGTGCCATTTGTGTTGCGAATTCAAGGTTCGTCGCATTTTTTTCATTGTCTACTCGTGTCACTGACGAATTAAATTTTCAGTCTGTCGAATTGAGACTGAGACTGAGCAGCACAAAATAATAATGTCAAGTTAAAAAACAAAATTTTATTTTTCTTCATTTTTTTTCTCTCTCTCTTTTAAGTCCATAGACTCGTATATAATAATAAATGCTTGAACAATTCAATGAATATAAATTGTATGTACGTTATGGTGAGAAGAAAATATTTATATTCCCTTTCATCTCATCATTATTACATATTCCCAACGTTTCCGGACATTAATTGTAAACTAACCACACGCCACAGTGCATAACATTATTATTAAAAGTAAATTTTTATTGTTCCACCAATTTAGTCCTGCATCTCTTCTGGAATTTCGTGTGGATTGAGAATTCCGGGCACCGACATTTGAATACGACGTTTTTCAGTTTCAGCTGTTCTCAGGGCTGCCTCTCGTTCTTCCAAGTACAAGTCTGTGTCGTCTTCTCCGGTAAATTCCTACAAAATTAATATTTAAAAAAACAGTTAGTAGACATATCAAAAAATTATTCCAGACAAAAATCAATATTAAAAATTTTCTGAAATTTTGACAAAATAATGAAAATTGTACTTACTCGTATCTGAACTAAAAAGTCTCTTAAATGTTCCTTGAATGCAGCAACATCTCGGTCCAGGTTGAACATCCCAGTCACAGTGATTTTAATCTGATTGTCCGTCAGATGAGGAAATGCAGTTTTCAGTAGATTGGCTACATATTCCTGTATACATTAAACAATACACACAATTTATATCTTTTTTGTTATTTATTTTGTACAAAGAAGTTTTGTATCCTCCAAAATGTAATGGGTGCTTGGAATTTAATGAAATGATGATATGCATTATACACATACCTGAACATAGAGTATATTGTGAGCTGGTTCAAACGGTAGTGGAGGCGAAGGGCTCAAAGGAACGGTCACCTTTCCTATTTCAACGATGGTGAATAAATATGCCAAAATTGTAGCATGCATTCCAAGTCCAGCTGTATGGGACGTATCCGTTGCGACAGAGAAGATATGTTGAACAATTTCGGCAAAGTAAGTTTGATAGAAGCTCTGAGCAGCCACATCATTTGCACTAATATTTTGTAATAGTTGATACAGAATGTGAAGTCCAGTGTCGGCCACATTTCTCATTGTGTGTTTGAATGCCCAAATAATTGAGTCTAGAACTAATTTGAATTGAGGGGGTGGAATGGACAAGAGTGCAGGGAAACAATGAGAATTCACCGTCTAAACATAAAAGCATGATTAAAGACTTTGCTCATCAAAAGTTTCCGTCATGACGGAGTATGAATATGAAAGAGAAGAGAGTTCCAACTTGTACTTTATTAAAATTGAAACGCAACCAACCTGAAGTAAGAGGAAAAAGTTTGTACGATGCTCCGGAAATTCTTCAAAGTCTTTGTTAATCATGTTAAGCGTAACCTCAAATACGGCATCAAATATTTTTGGGATGTGCAGCGTTATGTGTGACTCCAATTTATTCACAATAGCTGCCATCGTACTTAGAACTTCAGGTTCCCTGGCTGCAGGCACGGTGGTTAGTTTGTAATCCAATAATACGGCATCCAACAAGGGTGGAATGAAATTCTCCAAAACCATTTGTGGATTATTTGAGCGTGAGACCCATCCAGCAATTAGTTTTAATGTCTCCTTCTTGACCACACGCATCATTTTGATCAATGGTTGTTTTGTGACACCCTCACCATTAATGGTAATAGCTTGAGAAATGTTGTCACTCATAACTTTGTACACGTTTAACATGTCCAAGTATATTCTTCCAAGCTGTCAAAAAAGAACATGTACATGTATTACATTAGTAAGGTAAGGTAAAATTACAAAGTGACAAAATATTTAAGAAAACAAATCCCACAATGAATATACTATAGTTGAAGTAGTGACAATTTCATTAAGAATAGGAATATTTTGATGATTATGCTTCCATACCTGCGATACATAAGGATGAGCAAGAGCTTTACAAGCTCTAACATTGGTTTTCAAAATTGAAGCAAGTTGCTTAATTGCATCCATCTAAGAAAGAAAAAATAAAATTTGTTTTCGTTTAAATTATGATTACGGATGTGCGACAATACAGATATAATACTTTTAAATCCTGAACTTACGTCTTTAAGTACTGCTACGTTAATGGAAGCTTGTGAAATTATATCGTCCCAGACTTGATTTGGAAGATTCATGTACTTGTCTATAAGAGCATCTTGAACTCCAATATCTGACTGAGCTGAAATCATGTAGCCTACTGCCTCGTAGAAAGTATGAACCTGTGTAAAAAAACAAATTTTGATTGTCAAAAAGCAGTAAACATAATATCCAAAACATTCTCAAAAAATAAACGTGAAAAGTACAACGAAAATATCTACGGACCTGTTGAGGCTGAAGATCGCAGATGATGGTTGACGTTGTTGTTAGAATTTCTTCAATGAAAGGAACCACTTCACCCATTTGAACGGTAACAAAGTGACGACGACATTTCTGAGCTATTTTTATAAAAGTGTCACAGGCCATATCTTGGACACCATCATGAGTTTCTATTTAATAACGTAAATGATTAAAATACAACATCAGGACATTACATAATATTATTATTATTGTCACAAACTTTTACACTTTAACAAAAAGTTGACTTTTAAACTCACCGTGCATGAACTCAAATAATTTATTCACAACAGTCTTAAGGAATTTCCAATGTGCACGAAGAAAGCGAGGATACTGCCCCACGACATACATGATATTTGAAGCAATAATTGCTTTATTATCTTTCCCCTTCTTTTGCTCGCACAAACCCAACAAGTCTTTGATGACGGTCACTATGAAACGTTTTTCGTCCTCTTCATGCATTGCACCAGAAATACTTCCAATAGCCCAGCAAAGCTAATTAAATACATAACAATGATTAAAAAATTAATAAGAAAATGAGGAAATAAAATACACACAAATAATGCACTTTGAAATTCAAAAAAAAATTCTATTTAAATAAACTTACAGTATTGAGATTTTTCCAAGACCATTCAGTTCCAGTGACTTGATTTTGCAACTTTTTAGTCATAATTTTTTCAGTATCCTAGAAATGAGTAATTGATTTAGTCATTTAAAATTTTTTTTTTCTTGAAAAACAAAACAAAAAATATGGAACAACTTGAACATAATGTAAACACTAACCTGGCAGTCCAAATGAGTTAAGTAGACCAGGGTTTCCCTCATATTCTTGTACAAATTAATAGAGTCAGTGTCCTTCATAAATTCTCGGACAACTTCTCCATTCTCGTTCTCTACAACCAAAACTTCTTCAGGTTTTGCCATTCGGCTGATCATTGTACTACGAACACGGGATAATAAAGGGGCATAGAATGTTCGGCGTGGACCGGAATTTGGGTTGACTCGTCGTTCCATAAACATGGGAGCCGATGCAGGAATAAATGGAGCTTCCCTAAAGAGTAAAATTAAAGAAGTTGTATAAATTATCGTTCTTAGAAATTTTTTTATACATAGTATTTTTGTAGTAAATGTCATGAGGTACCATAGTAGCAATTACCTATATAAATCTGCAGCCAAAGCGTTCCAATACTCGAGACAAATTTTAAAAATTTCAACCTCGTCAACTTCAGAAATAGCTGCAAGATACTGAAGAGATTTTTGTAAGTCGCTATTATTTAAATATAACTGTTTCTCGATTAGTGAGCCATGCTCCTTCAGGTATGTGCACAAAAACATTGCTAAATTTTGGATAAATTGTTGCTCTTTATCTCCACCCCTAGCGTAGGCTTCTCGAATATTCACGGTGAGAGGAACCATCTGTTCTAACTGGGCCATTGTTTGACTAAACAGTAAAATAAATCTGTCATCATACTGTGGAACTGTAACACCAGCAACTTCAGTGAGGCATTTCAGCGTAATGTTTCGGAAAATTGGTACACTTAAAAACTGTAAAGAGATATAGAGAAATTGGAATTAGTACGTTCTTTTTTTTAAAATAAAAAAAATGAAATTTTCATAATGTAAAAGTTAAAATATGTCCTTACTTTAACGGTCAGAGTAGTGATAAGTTCAGTCTCAAAAATGTACCCAAGAGGAATCCAATTCAAAAATCTTAGAAGAGTCTCAAGCGTGGATCCCACAAGATTAGGATTTGTGGAATTTTCCATGACATACTGACAAAGTTGAAAGATTTGAGAAAATTCCGAGCACATGGTATCCTTCAAATGTTTTGCCTTGGTTTGAGTCATTTGACCAGATGAAAAATCAAAGACTTCTTCACTCAACAATTTCAGAATTGCCATGTTATTTTGACAAAGACTTTCATTGGTTTTACTGGCACCCACGATATCTGGAATGAAAGATTCCCAATTTTTTGGCCACTCACGTTTTAGTATCTGAAACAATAAAAGATGATACATAGTAATTAGTTGCAGTGTGAGATTAAGAATAATATAAAATATGGAATGATTTCTACAATTATTATTGAAGTAAAACAATTTCTTTGTGTATACCTGGACAAGAATCATATTGAGTTTGTTCAGGTAAACTTTTTCTTGTTCCAAAGTTGTAGCATCTGAGGATGTTTTGATGATGAGCCCAACAATATACTTTTTAATACCCTCACACTGAACTCCTAGAATTTTTTAAAAAGTCACGTAAAAAACACATAATATATTTTGAGAAATGTAACATTAGTACATTTACTATACGTTCCTAACAAATTCAATAACATTCAATTGAAATTCTTACGTGGTAAGGCTTTCCACCGAGTTTTTATAACCTGTTCCAAAATTTGTAACGCATAGTATTTTGTCTGTTGATTCGTTGAAAATTCCAAAATTGTGTCCACCCGGGTCCATGCATCAGGATGCTCTTTGAGAGTGGTCAAGATTTCTTGAGCCACCTTTTGCTACACATTCACACACAAAGAATGCATCAATTGGTTAAATCAATATTCATTCATTCATTTTGGGTAGACTTGGGTACACTGACACGGCATGGTAAAACATGTTCTAACATGAATTGAATTGTCTTTCAAATGACCTTTTTTATGGAAAAATAGTTACTCGTCTCTTACCTGTTCCCCAATTCCAGAATACATGCAACCCACGACATTGTCCAACAAGTTAATATCAAGTCGTTGAGTAAAATCCAACAACTTTGATGCTTCCGTCAGTGCAGCCATAATAATAATCCGACGACAAACAAAGATGAGTTGAAATCTTTTCTTGACATTCACGGAGACTCTTCAGAAACAGACAATTACAGTGGTCACCGAAATTACGAGGAATGACAAAAACGTTGAAACCGGAAAAATCTAGTTTTCTCCCCAATTTTAACCGTCGAGACGAACGATGAAAAATATCAACAACAAGAACCAACACGAGAACGAAACTGATTCGAATGAATAACTTTTTTTCCTGGGGTATACAAGCAGCTCGCAGCACCACGACCACGTGATTGGTACTACGATTTTGCAGGGATGCACTTTACGAAACTCTGATTTCCAACAAATATTTAATGAAGCCACATTATCAAATCATGATTGTTAACAACAACAATGACAACATTTATGTACAATGTGTAATGCAATAAACGAGTGGGAATTTCTTTATCCTGTATTTTGGCACGGCTCTCGCACATTGCAGATAATGAATGTCCACCTTAGATATGTTTAATCTGTAAAACTTGACAGCTAATTTTAAGGAACAAAGTATTTTCTAAATATCAACCAACTGTCCATTCATGAGGCTACTGCGAAGGTAAAGGGCCATTAAAATTAAAACAGCTCTGACAATTAGTCCTCCCCTACAAACATGAATTCAATCTTGCTTCGGAATTGTTCTAGTCACAAACAACCAAGGCTAAAAAGTATAAAAATTAAGGAACAAAAACAGATTATAAGATTTAAGATTGAACCGGACAATGAATATAGAGCGAAATTAATGATGAAAGTACGAAAAAGTATGATATTTCGAGAATATGTTTGCAGGGTCTACAAATTGTCATTCCAGCAGCTGTATTATTCTCAATTAAAATTTTAAATGAAATAGGTATTTCATAGGGTATTTTCTATATTTCGTACTGTATTTTCAAAACTAAGTACATGTTCATTATTCACTGCAAAAGTCAGTTATTCCGTTTTGAGTTACTGAAAAGTTGTAATTAAGCATAGATTGAAGAGGTGCTCGATGAGGGAGTTCGAAAGGTGCACAGAGAAGAAAGTGCTAGAAAATAAAGTTAGAGAGTTGGACAGCGTGTTATCTCTGCAATTAAATAGAGTTTCATTATTTTTTCCTGTGTGTCATCGTCCTAGAGGTCATTTGTAAGGAGTATACTTTGGGCACGACGTTGATTTATCCAGTCAAAAATTATTACTTATATTTTTGTTGAAATTTTACTCAGCGGCACAATCTTCATCTCTCATCATGTCAAATCCTGTAAGTACTTTTTCATATTCTATTCTATTATTTTTATTTTTATATTATTGTCAAACGTGATTCGTTGTAAATTACAATTTGTAATGACTCAATTCCGTTTATTTACAATGTTATAGGAGGCATTGAAGGAGAAGGAATTGGGGAATGCAGAGTACAAGAAAAAGAATTTTAAAGAGGCTTTGGACCATTACCGAAAAGCAGTGGAATTGGATCCTACTGACATAACATTCCATAATAATATTGCTGCAGTTTATTTTGAACAAAAAGAGTACGACGAATGTGTCAAGGAGTGTGCTCTGGCCGTTGAGATGGGGAGAGAGAACAGGGCGGATTACAAGTTGATTGCCAAGGCTTTTGCGAGGGCTGGAAATGCGTACCGAAAATTAAAAGACTACAAGAATGCAAAAGCTTATTATGAAAAATCCTTGAGTGAACATCGGACACCCCAGACTAGAGAACTCATAGCTGAAATTGAAAAAGTTATCAAAGAGGAGGAACGAAAAGCTTACATTGATCCAGCGAAAGCAGAGGAAGAGAAGGAAAAGGGGAATGAATTGTTTAAGAAAGGTGATTTTATGCACACATTGAATTTTATAAAATGAAAGAAAATTACTTTACAGAGCATTGCATATAAAAATTATTATTTTTGATATGGATACAGGTGACTATGGGACAGCAGTCAAGCATTATAATGAAGCTATAATGCGTAATCCGGATGATCCCAAGTTGTACAGTAATCGTGCTGCATGTTACACAAAATTGGCAGCCTTTGATTTAGGGCTGAAAGATTGTGACAAGTGTTTGGAGTTGGATCCAAAATTCAGTACGTACTACAAATTTTTACTATTGTGTCATTTTATTCACCCCACAAGAAATCAATTAAGTAGGTCCCTAATTTATTGTTCCTATTACTGTGTGTGTCTAGTTAAAGGTTGGATTCGAAAAGGGAAAATATTACAAGGAATGCAGGATCCAGCTAAAGCAATGACTGCTTATCAGAAGGCATTGGATGTTGATCCAAGTAATTCTGAAGCCCTTGAAGGGTATCGTCAAACATCTTCTCTTGTTCATTCCAATCCAGAGGAGATGCGTAAGAGAGCTATGGGCGATCCAGAGGTTCAAGCTATTCTTAGGGATCCAGCCATGCGAATGATTCTTGAACAAATGCAAAATGATCCTCGAGCTCTTCAGGAGTAAGTCCTCAACATTCTTAAAAAACATTTTTTTTACACATACGTGAAACGTTTTACGTCACTCTATAAAATATGTATGATATGTATGAATCATGCTTAACCTTAACCAAGTGATTGCATCATATTATGACGACACTCTCAGAGTGACTAATTCATACAAAAAAAATTAATTAACCCTATTTTTAATTTTCAGTCACTTGAAAAATCCGGAGATTGCTGAGAAGATTCAAAAGGTAATGTTTGGATTTCGTTAATTTTTCTTTTAAATAAAATAGGAAATGATTTGTTTTGCATTTTGATAATGATAATACAATTATTATATAACTAACTGCAATTTTCTTTCTTTCTTTTACATGTTCACACGATTCTACTCTCACTTCAATAGCTTCTTGAAAGCGGCCTTATTGCCATTCGCTAAACTATGAAAATAATAATAGATGAAACTAAAAAAATGTGTTTCCATTTCTTTGCAATATACATATTATACCATTAATGTCGAGAAAAAAAATTATAAATAAATAAATATAAGTTTATGCATCAATTAATAACAATTTATATATGTAATAAATTCCACATTAGGTCACATTCAAGTATTATGTAACGCATTTTTTCAAAAAAATGTTGACTCTGGTCACAGTTGAATGCTTGTCATTTGAATATCAAGTTTATTTTGCATTTGAGTGCAAGTAATAATGACGTGCAGCAAGTCTCGCTTGATATTTTCACGACGAAAAGGTTACTACAAAAGATGAAGGCTTTACAGATTATCATACAGAGTACAGAGCATAGAATCAATTAATATACTAACAAGTCACACACACACGCAAATATCGTACAAGTATTTAGTCGTATATATGATGTAATAGTAGTAAGGAATTAATTGTATAATTATTAGTCTCACATACTTTTGAACTCTAAGCATACAACTTTTAGGTTACAAACCAAGAAGTGGTTGTAAATCTACTGCAGCATTATATGTTTCCAATACGTCCTGTAAAAACAGAGAGTATCGTAAATTACGATTCTTAATAATGTGTAGAGTAATTCATATTGAAGATATGATATTTTAATACCAAGTTTATACTGTCAATAATATCAACTTACAAATGAGTCATCGTCATTGGGTTCCTTCTCCAGGACTTCTTGTACAAATTTAATAAGTCCCACTTCTGGTTTAGTAAAATTTCCCAATAATTCCTGATGCTCACTTAGTACATAAAAGACCACCTAAAGTATTTTGCAATGAAAATTAAATTCGTGTAGAAATTTTTATCATCAGCATTATAATATAATATAGCATAATATGATACTACTACTGGAATTGTTAACAACAAACCTGCAAAATTGCTCCCAAAGTATCTCGTTGGCTACGTCTTTAATCACAAAAATACATACATTATACACATTAGTCAATGATAAAAAAAATTGGCTAAGTAGTACTTTTATAAAAACTGTATTCACCTAAGTCGAATACGATCACAGAGTTCTTGTACAATGGCCTTGTAGTAGTCACGGACTTCTAAAATTACAAAGTAACAACAAGACAATGGGGAAAATTGTTATTATTATTTCTCATTACAGTAACGATGACTTTCTGTATAGCTAATCCTAGTTTAATTCTTTGATTGGAAAAAAGACAAAAATTAAGAAATATGGGAAATATTAAAGAAATTCACAAACCTAGAGTACCATTTTGTTCCTTATCGAAGATCAAAAGACTTCTAAGAATATAACCAGCTTTTCGAATTGTCTTTGTCCTTTCGGCTGAGAGTAAAACGGTGTAGATCAAATCCTCTCCATTGTATCCTTTCAACTGTAAGATAGCATTAGTATTTCCCCTGATGAAGCAAGATATGGCTGAAAATCCAGAGTCCAAAATTCTGCAAATCATGTCAAAGAGTAGCAATTTTGATAGATCGTATTTACTTGTTATTAAAATAGGACAGCATTAGCTTTATGAGCACAATTTGTGCTGCATAAAGTATTATGAATTCATACCCTTCATCTTCATGTCCTTCTTGAATCAATTTATCCAAAATAATTGGCAAAACATTGAGCTGTTGATAAAATGACCAAGAAAATGGATTGTTCTGTGGAATTACGGCAAGTATATTAAATGCCTCTTTTCGTATTTGACCATCCTTCGAGTCCAGGTACTTTAGAACAATGGGAAGGCCCCCAACTTTTAAAAAATCTAGTCAAAATACAGAGAGAAACATCATCAAGAATCCTTCACAAGGATAGAGACAGCAAAAACAAATTCCTAATTTAATAAAGTAAAATATTATTATACCATTTGCAAGGTCTAAATCATCTACATGATAAGAAATGAATTTGAGGTCTTCGATTTGCTTCAAAATAATTTCTGCATCTTCAGAAGGTCCAACAGATAATCTTCGAATTGAATCCTTTAATTCCTCAACAATGTTCCCAGCCATTCCCAAGCTCGTTATTGCATTTGCAAGAAATTTTTTCCTTTCTTCTGCAGTTTCCTCATCCCCACTTGCCTTCGTGGTATTGTCATTTGAGTTTGTGACACCCGATGACCCTCCAGATTCTGGTGTCAACTCGGTACAAACTCGAAGTAACTGGTTCAAATCTTTTGGCTGCTTTACCTGAGGATAATTAGAATTCCTTAATTTCAGTGCTATCATGGGATGAGGAAAAAAGATATTTGATAATTTGTTTCTTACTGTATTTCGATCTGATGTACTATTATTTTCGGAATCCTTTTTCACCGGGACGGGGGGAGCGGGGATGGGACTGCTGGTACCAGAAATTAAGGCCGAGACAGTTTTCATAATCGTTGACCTTGCATTCTCCAATGTCGACTTCTTCCCCTCTTGGTCCTTTTTGTCCATGGCTAGGTCCGTAAAAAATAGGAAATAGCAAAATGACGAGTAACAAATTCTATCACACGAAAATGGATTATTTCAAATTTCACACCCTGCTCAGCTGACTCTATGTGAGAGGACACCTCATCTGTGTGGGATAAAAAAAAGAGAGAAAAAATACCGGATTTGTTAGACTATTTTTCATTTTTTGGTGTGTCACCTCGAAAGGGACTTGGACATTTCCACAAGTTTATACATTCTTAAATTATTATGATGAATTTCAAGCGTGAGAAGAAGGAAGAGGAGGAAGGTATGTAGTCTATCTGTCATTCAATATTTGACTTTCCAGACGTTGACAATTTTGTCAACTCGTTTTATTATTTTGACAATTTCTAGTACTTATTTGATTTAACCATGTCATTCTACATTTTTTTACAGCCTCGTCGAATCCATTTCAGGCCTTGGAAAAGACGACAGTTTTACAGGAAGCCCGAGCATTTAATGACAATACAATCAATCACCGTAAATGTACCCTAATCCTGTCAAAGATTTTGTACTTGCTGAATCAAGGTGAAGTATTTGGGACAACTGAGGCCACAGAAACATTCTTTGCAATGACGAGATTGTTTCAATCCAAAGACCCAGTACTTCGTCGAATGGTTTATCTTGGCATTAAAGAATTGAGCCACATTGCTGAGGATGTCATCATCGTCACGTCAAGTCTAACGAAGGATATGACAGGAAAAGAAGATCATTACCGAGGGGCTGCCATCCGTGCCCTTTGTACTATTACAGATGTAAGGTTTTTTGATGCTTTACATAATAATAATAAGTTTTATATTATGAAAAAATATTACACCAAGGTATTCACATATTAATTAATTATTGACGAAAAATTAATTGGCCCTTATTATTTCTATCTAATTGTTTCTTAGAGCTCCATGCTTCAAGCCCTAGAACGATATTGTAAGTAATAACTATAATAATATGATAATACATGCTGTGAAGTAACAAGTGTCATTGCATTTTATTTGTATCAAAACAAATTTATAGTGAAGCAAGCAATTGTCGACAAACTTCCGTCTGTCAGTAGTGCATCATTGGTTCGGGCTTACCATTTAGCTTCCACAAATGGGGAACTGGTCAAACGATGGGTGTCAGAAGTACAAGAAGCACTCAATTCTGATAATGTCATGGTACAGTATCATGCGTTGGGAGTTCTTTATCATATTCGTAAGGCAGATCGTTTGGCTGTGACGAAACTAGGTAAGCGATGTTTGATAATTTATTTTGACTAGGTATTTGGTAATTGATGTGCCAGTATAATAATAACATAATATAATTTATAATTTCATTTGCTTTTTAGTTGGGAAACTTGCAAAGTCTCATATGAAGTCCCCATTTGCTGTATCATTACTTGTGAGTGTAAATCAAAATTTTGTTTCGACAATACAAAAAAGATGTATTTCAACAAAGCGACTTTTGTCACAACATTCATTTATTAAAATTACCTTAATTACCAAATTGAATTCAGATTCGTATTGCGGCTAAATTAATTGATGAAGAAGACAATCCAGTGGATTCACCATTTTTTGATTTCTTGGAGTCATGTCTTCGTCACAAATCTGAATTAGTTATATTTGAAGCTGCTCACGCAATCATCAACTTGAAGAAAATTACCCCACGTGAATTAAATCCAGCCATCAGTGTTCTCCAACTCTTTTGTTCCAGTCCCAAGAATGCACTGAAATTTGCTGCTGTCAGAACATTGAACAAAGTACAATATAATATTAAAATTAAATATCATTATATTTAAAATGCAATTTTAAAATGGAAGATTTTTAAAATATAAAATTAACATTTGTTTGTCATCATATTTAAAAAATTATGACAGGTTGCAATTACACATCCAACTTCGGTGACCAACTGTAATGTTGATTTGGAGAATCTGATCACAGATTCGAATCGTTCAATTGCCACACTAGCAATTACAACTTTATTGAAAACTGGTGCCGAATCTTCCATTGATCGTCTAATGAAACAGATTGCGTCATTCGTCTCTGAGATTTCTGATGAATTTAAAGTGGTGGTTGTACAAGCCATCAAGTCTCTGTGCCTCAAATTCCCACGAAAACATACAACACTCATGCAGTTCCTCTCAGCTTTATTACGTGATGAAGGTGGATTGGACTACAAAGCTGCTATTGCTGACACTAGTGAGTGGATTTTTTCTTAATATCTTATTATGACAATACATGATAATATGCCACGTCAATGATTCGTAATTATTTTTTCTTGAAATAGTTATTACCATAATTGAGGAGAATCCGGAAGCTAAAGAAACTGGCCTATCTCATCTTTGTGAATTTATTGAGGATTGTGAACACTCAAGGTTAGTCAAACATGGTAGTTATTATCAAAACTTCACACAACGGATTTTGACATGTAAAGAGATTTGTACTATATCTCAATATAGGATTCATAAATGGATTGTAAATGGTGATGATTGTCTGCATTGTGGTCACTTGTCTCGTTATTAATTTTAGCTTAGCCGTAAGGATCCTTCATTTGTTGGGTAAGGAAGGGCCCAAGACAAGGCAGCCATCAAAGTACATTCGCTACATATACAACCGAGTAATACTTGAGCAAGCATCTGTTCGAGCAGCAGCCGTCTCTGCACGTGAGTTAATTTTGGTTTTGTATATTTATACAACACCAAAATACTTTTAAAATTTTGTTCTCAAAACACGTTCTCAATATTCTAATCATAGTAACTTATTTTTAATTTCTGACAGTTGCTCAATTTGCTGCATGTTGTCCAAATTTATTACCAAATATTTTGGTACTGTTGATGCGATGTCAAATGGATTCTGATGACGAGGTCCGTGATCGAGCCACCTTATACTATCAGCTTTTGTCTACGGATGAGAAATCGCTGAGCAATCAATACATTTTGAATTCCTTACAGGTAATTTCTAGAATATGTATCACTCCTTCCTTGAAATACCTTTAACAGTATTTCTATTGCTAAATTTTTCTCCCTATTTACTCAATTCTCCTTTTAGTCTTCAATTGTGGCCCTTGAGAAGACATTGTCAACGTATATTCAAGGACCTACGGATCAATCATTTGACATCAAGAGTGTCCCACTTGTAACGGCTGTATCGGATGACGCAAAGGCTCAAATTATGCCTGGAATGAAAGCTAGACCAGTGGAGGTGAAGAAAGTAATTGCAAAAGAAGTTTCATTTACGGATGAACTTGTCAAAGTTCCAGAATTGGCTCGTATATCTTTTGGTGGTCTATTCAAGACTTGTGAGAAACAACAACTCACAGAATCTGAAACAGAATATGTGGTCACGTATACGAAGCACGTTTTCAATCGTTACTTTGTACTACAGGTAATTTTTGAACAATATTTTACCCAAATTCTAATTTCCCATATTTGGACTATTTGTTACTACATACACGTGTACTTTACATTTATTCTATCTTCTCTTTACAATTATTCTGCAATATTAGTTTAACGTCCAAAATACACTACCCGACCAATTACTGGAGAAAGTTCATGTTCAACTAGAATTGCCGGATGGATTCAAGCAAGTTGCTGAAGTTCGCATTCCAAAGTTACCTTATGGTCAGTATGTTTAATAAATCGCATATACATTTAGTTATTTTAGAATTTTCAAAAATTAATCAAAAAATTATTAAATTATATGTATTTTACATTTACAGGTCAACCAGCCATTGCATACGCTGTCGTAAAATGGCCCGAAAATGATTTAGAAACTGCATCTGCCGGGACAATTGGTGCTGTGCTCAAATTTGTTGTCAAAGATTGTGACCCTGACACTGGCAAACCTGATTCTGACGAGGGCTACGATGATGAATATGTATTGGAAGACATCGGTACGTTATTTATTTCATTTTAAAATTACACTTACCCATGTCGAATCAAATAATGTATGTATTACATAGTAGGCGTATATAATTGCATTTATTTTGCAGATATCAATTTAAGTGATCATTTAGTTGGAGTGTCTCGCCCTAATTTTGCGGCATCCTGGGAAGAATTGAAGGAAGAACGGAAAGAAACATATGCCTTGTCAAATGCCAATACAATCCCAGAAGCTGTCAAAAATATCGTCGCTTTCCTGGGTATTCAACCTTGTGATAGAACGGATAGGGTGCCAGAAGGGAAAAGCAGCCATTCTCTAGCCTTAGCAGGCATGTATTTAAATCACCTACGATATAGTACAAAAAGAAATTCATTTTTTCCTTTCCGAAAATTTATGTTAATTTTTTTTCTTATGTCTTTGATGCAGGAGTATTTCGTGGAGGTGTGGAAGTTTTAGCAAAAGCCAATTTAGTGATATCAGATGGTGTCAATCTACAACTAACTGTTCGGTCAACGTCAGATGCAATTGCCGAGTTGATTACTTCTGCGGTCGGTTAACTAATTTTTACAAGGAAAAAACTAATACAAAAAATTTGAAATTTTTCTCCACCAAGTGAAGTATGTAGATATGTTAAATTTAATTTGTTCATTTTCATCATTATATAAATTTGTTGATAAATTACTATATTATGACAGTCACGTAAATTTAATTTATTGTCATGTCACATAATAATCATCAACTTATTATTATTCTGGAAACGTTAAAAAACGCTTTGATATAGATGTTAATTATAGGTCGTATCTATATCATGATTATTCTTCATAATTCCATTAAATTTGATATACACATTTTCACTCCAATATACTTTTACTTTTGTTTATGTGTAGGGAAATTTTACTCTGTTGGTCCTGAGTCGTTGGATACTAATACATCTATAAATCTAGTATATATTTCTTTCATAGCTTTTCTTTATTGTAACAAGGTAAAGGAGTAAATAACATCTTTTTAACTCAACTCTTCGTTTGTACAAGTCATTGCTGAATTGGTTATATACATAATAACGCATTAAGTATACACCGTACAACATAAGAATCATATAATATTTATATAAATATTTATTTATAAGAACTCGTGGCTCATGAATTTGTCATAGTTTATATCATCACAAATTGTAATGTACAGTTTACTTCCTTCAATTATTATTATTAAGCTACAAGGTATTAAATTATTTCATGTAAAGAAAAGTACAAGAGAAAGAAAGCACTTTGGAGTTGTAGAAATAATAACTTAGTATTTTTTACATATTTAGATTGATTCAACCTGGACCATCTAACCTCCTGTTATAATGAGGCTTGCAACCACTATGGAATAATCCAACAATACATACAAACTTCCCCAATAATTATTTATGTAACCTCAGTCCCCTACACTAAATCTAAAAGCACCTTTTTCCTAAATTGGCCCTACATCTACACGCACTGTTTAATTTTTCTGCTTATGTACTTACATAAGCTAAATACAATCCTCACCCACTTCTCTAATAATTATTACAGTCGATATAAAAATAATCATCACTGCATTTATTACTCTTCAGCATGATGAATAGGTAAGTAGAACGGACTATGGGTTTAAAAAAACAAGTGGGGCAACTTAACGATTCCAGTGTTGTCGTAAAACGTTGCAACGACCAAACAAAACTATAAAATAATTACTGTAACATTGTTTTATAAAGCTCCATCAAACATACTCTACCAACAATTCGTTCACAAGAACTATTTTCGTAAGGATATTCAATATTAGGTATTATTGCACGACTCAATTCCTATACTGTTTGCCCCTTTCACAAAATATACCATTGGATATTTAGTAAGTGATCATAAAAATAATATTAGTATTTTCTCGACCTAATAATATGTCTGCGCTTCAATGCCTATATTTTATTTTCTCCACTCTAAACAGTTTCTCCCTACAATTAAAAAAAATCATGAAAAGGATTTACAGAATGATTAATTTTTGAAATGAAGTTACTTCCTTATACTCTTAAATTTGTCTTTACCTCTGTTGAAACACGTACACGAGAGCAACAAAGCGACTTTAATATAAATCTTTTATTCATTAAATAATTATAGGATAGAAACACCTTGTCTACTTTTTTTAAGTAGCCATGCTATTAACCGCTGCATGATTGTTTCCTGAAAATTCTTAATTAATAATAAATTAATATTAATAATGTTATAAACTTATCTTTTTTATTTAAATTATATTAACTTATTTTTACATTAAACTGTCTCTCCGATACCTACCAGTCGGCAATATTAAATTATAAATACTGTGTACATGAACCGGGAATGAGCCTTAAAAAACATTACATACTTATAATATGCTTATAATATAAGTAACTCTTGAGAAAGTAAAATGCGGAATAGCCTAGACGAGTGTCAAAACTTATTGCTCTCTCTCTCCCTCTCTGTACAAATGCAATCCCATGATGGGAGTTTTACATAAAAATACATACCTAAAACGAGAAAAAAAACTAACGATAAGTGTAGAATTCGATATCCTATGAAAGTCAAACGACTGAACAAGAGCAAGCTGAATCGACCATGAAATTGGTCCAAGATTGAATTAATATTTTATTAGGATTTTTGAAAAAATTAATAATGTATATGTAACAATAAATATAATAGTATACTATGGAAATACTGGTAGAAAATGCTGGTAGATTCAAACTCCATTGGTACTGAACATTCGTATAATTGTATTGACATGAATACAGAAGCAATCGTCATCATAAATATGATTCATAATACACTACGTAGTACGTACAGGATATAAATTAATTTTCTGATTTCCTATTTTTTTTTACTCACAGTCCTCAGATAATGTCATTTAGTACGTGTACAATATACATTATTTATTTGAATTAAAATGACTAATTTAACTGAACAAATATATACAAGGGAATCATGATCGTAAAAAAATATGACTTTTTTTGTAATAACTTTTTGTTGTAAATTTAATTTGACCTGAAAGAGATTTTGTCCTATCTTTGTCCTTTGTCTTTGCAGATATTCTATGATATATGTCTATATTCGAAACCTCAAAATGAATCACTCAAAGCTATAAAGATCATAGAAACATAGAGTCCCCCTAAGCACTGCGCCGAAAGGAGTCTATTTAGTGTTTTCAGTGGTACTTATATATTTTTTTCAAATAGTACAGGGTAGACTCATGGCAAACAAAATTTTAAAGAGGACATGAATTAAGTAATCATCCTCTATAGCATAGTAACTGATCGTAGTTGCGCTTGAAAAGAATTTCCTGAATCTACCCAAACGATGAGGGATATGAAAAAATTTCAGCTTGTAAAGGACGAATATTCATTCACGGCTTGCGAAATAATCTTTTTTTAAAAATACAAACCCATGACACTCGTAAGGATCTACATGTTTTGAGACTCTGAAACTAGACCTGCCATACGTTATATTCTAAAATGGTATATTTTCCTTAAACAACGTTAAAAAGAAAACTTTGAGATTGAACATTTCGTTGTTCTACGCGTCTTTAAACATTACTTTCTACCTGAAACACAATTTGCATTACACCTTATTATTAGTTATTCTTTGACTTTGTCGTTTACCCGTTCATGTATGAGGTATAACTTACAAACAATGTAATCGATGAACAGTCATTGACCAATAAAAAAAACTAAGAATCTTTTTCTGTTTTAAACTTGTATTTTGTTTTGTCTTCTTTTTGTCTTGTCTTCTTTGTGTCTATATATCTTTTTGGCGTTTTATAAAAAGTTATTACTGGAGAATAAAAAAAAGAAAAATTACGACTATGAAAATGCTGATTTGAAGAGGCAAGATTGCCAAAGTACCATGTAAATATGACTTATTTTGTCCCACCATTCGATCGATTTGATTCGGAAGCCTTGGTCCCAGGCGGACTCTGCTCCACCGTATGTCGCAACCATTCAGTAAATTTCTTAAATTGGTGTTGAGTTGAAGTCGATTGTTCTTGTAAAAATCTATTTTCTTGCTGTAGATTTGCGACTTTGGCCGCCAGTACTGTAGGAAAAAGAATAATTGATAAAAAACTCTAATCACGCATATTTAACATAGATTCTGCCATAATAATGAACTACTTACATTGTTTACTTTGTTGTTCTTTCCTGAGCTCAGCCTCTAATTGAGAAACACGGGCTTCCAAATTAAATACAGATTCTACGGGTAATGTCGATTCCGAGCCATCACTGAATAAGTCAAACATTCGAAATTTGCATAAGGTGTGTAAAATATTTTTTTAAAAGTCAGATCCATTTCAAATTTAGTTTGGATGGTAAATGACAAAAGTCTACACATAAGGAAGACGGAAACAGAATAGTAGATGATAAAAACAAAAGACATTTCCAATTAAAAACTTACTCTGGCTTTAAGTCGTCAACCCAAGGAAGTAAACTATGAGAGGACGAACTACAATTACTAGACGGCACTGAAGGCACAGAGGGTGTATGATGCAAGGGACTGTTTGTACTTTTATTAACTTTCAAGGGCAGAGTGGTAATGGTTGATGATGTGCTTGTTGGAGCATCACCCGTGGGCTCAATATCACAGCAATGAAAAGCTTTAGTCGCTGTTTGGACCAATGTCGACCTTTAATTAAAAATGTTTTTATTTACATCTTTTTGCAAATAAAAATAAAATATAAGCTCACTTATGTTTATACTATAAGCTCTATTTGTAACTTATAATTGCAAAATTCAATTAAAAAAATAAAAATAGTTAAAGAATTAATGTTGAACTTACCAATCCATATGTTCAGAATCAGGTAAGAGAGGAAGAGGAACAGTTGTTGCCAAAATTTTATTTTCATCTTCTTCAGTCACCAATTCTACTTTCTCTGTTGTTGGTCGTCTCATGGGATTATCTTGCAATAATGGGACTGAATGATTGTGCCCATTTCTTACTATTACACTTATATTCCTCCCTGTTCCAGAACTAGAAGAACCATAACTTGTACTATTGGCAACAGGCTCACCCCCACAGTTGACAGGACCTTTAGAAATCAAAATTTTAAAATATAGTTCCCTATAGACAGATACTACACGAATGGATATTATGTGCATTTAATGTATTACTCACCTTCAGATCCAAACATATCTCCATTAATGCTCACGGGACGTGCTTTCAAGTTCCCATGACCATTTGTAATTGTAATTGGAACGGAGCTACTACTACTTGGACGTCCGTTACTGGTTGGAACTAAATCAGGTGCTATTAGTCTTATTAAATCTTCCTGTAAAGTAGAATTACGATTCACACTATGGCGTGGCGTAGACGAATTATTATTTCCTCCTCCTCCTTGTCGCATCTTCACATCACTATTCATTTGGTGGACTTTTGGACTGGATGTTCGTCCATTAATTGATCTTTTCCCACCACCATTAATCAGGTTCAAGTCATCTTCAAGAAACAAATTAAAGCATAATTTAGGTAAATCAGTACTCTGATAAATTTCTAGTTGAAAAGGAAACAATTTTTAAAACAAATATTTAATCACCTTCAGATCCAAAAATTTCACCACTAATACTATCAATGAGAGGAGAATATTTCTTCGATTTACTTGAATTATCATTATCTCCATAATCTCCATACTGTCTCTCCCGATGTCTCTCCAAATAGGTTGACTTGAGCTTTTCCAGACGTTCATTCTTCAAAGTCGTCAAATCTTTATTAATTACACCATTGTCATAACCGACCAAATATTCTGATGAGTGGCTATGTGTTAAAGGGAAATCCGTCAAGTAAGTCTGCCTCCCCTTCACGGTATTCTCCAGAAGAGGGGACGTATAAGGATTTCCTCCATGCTTCACTGCTTGATACAATCCTCCTCCTCCTCCGCCTCCCCCACCACAATTTCTATTTAGTATTCTTGTATTGTTTGGCGAACCACCCACTCCATACTCATCATGCAAGCTCGGGAAAGCTTTCAATTGCCCATTATACAAACCATATGAACTTTTTAGATGAAGTAAATCGTGAGAAGATTTGCTAAAAAACAGATTGTTACAAAGAAAATTAGTATTAATAAACCAGAAAGCAGAAATTCATTACATCATTCGAATGTAAGTACAAGGAATATAAAGTCTACCTTACCTTAACTTTGTATGAAAAGAACCATGATGAGGATTATTTCGTTGAAAAAATGTTTTGTCCATGGCTGTGGGTGTCATATATGTGCCAACACCCGTTTGGTTTCTGCCACTTCCGTTGACACTACTCTGATTATTATTATTCTGATTATTGGAGGGAGTCAAGTTATTCACAATAACGGCAGTTCCATTTTGAAAAGGCTGTTGATTGTTGACTGAAACTACACGACCGGCTCCATTTCCTTTCCCATTGTTATTATTGCCATTGGTTGTGAGAGGACGGGAAACTGGTGTGCCATTTGACTGCGTTACAATGATGTTACCATTTGTATTATTAGTACGGGCTGGAATTGGAGGAGGAGAATGATTGGCTGATCCTTTTGTTTGTCCATGATTTTCGAGGTCATACCACCGGTCGTCTGTCACTTCTCCCTGCAGAGATATCTTTATTAAAGATCACAAAATTCAGACTCAAAAACTCAAAATCTATACACACACTCGTCTTCACATCAAAATTCTCAATGGTGTAACCATACTCATATTTTAAATATATATATATATAATTATCTACTCTATACATCCTTTTACTTTTCTATTGAGCTTACATGATTAGGAGGGTCACTGGCAAAAAAAGACTTGCTAGAGCTCCCAGTTCCATATCCAGAGCTGTTGCTTGATCTGGGTGGAGAAAAACTTCGTGGCTCATATCTATAGAAAACAGCATTCATGTAGTAAACTAATAATAATAAAATACTATCTTCTGAAAACATCTTATATGAATGATGGTTTATCTTAAAAAATCGTAAGGATTAACATTGTTCAAAGTTTTCTAAGTTTGTGGTCAGTAAGATTCTCACCGTTTTCGATGATTTCCTGGAATACTACCCGCTGCAGCTAAAAAACAAAAAAAAGAAAGTTTAGATTATTAGATTATCACATCTTAGCAATACATGAATTTATCAGATATTAATGTATGCTTGAGCACCAAACTTTGTCTGTGTATTTAATGTTCAGAACTTTAGTAACCTTGTTGTATTAAAGCATTGGAAATTGGTGTTTTGAACTGATGATGAATAAGAGAAGGGGCATCATCATCAGTTGTTCCGCTCAAGTTTAAATTCTCATATTCCCCTTCCATGTCCAATGTAAATGGACAGTGCTTGGCATCGCAACCCCTTCTTGGTGAACCATCCGGTAATGCTGGGACGACCATTGCCACAACAGTATTGGATGTCTTTAGAAAATCAATCATTTGATCCTGATTCAAGGTAGCTACAGCCACCTTGCAAATCTATGGAAAAATCAAATTGAATTGTTGAAATCCTTCCCTTTAATTTCTTTTCATAGATTATGAATTATATCAAAGTAATTGTCTTCCCTACTTACTTCTACTAAACGAGATCCCTGTGTTAGTCCTGCCTTTGCAGCGTAACCATGTGGTTCAACCTCCGTAACAATTCCATCTTGTTGTATGTGAAAACCCAATTGCCCGAGGTCATTACGTCGCAACTAATTTTTTGATATTTAAAACAAATGAGCATGAAAAATTGATACCAATGTTGATTATAAATTCACTCTCAGCACAACTTACAATAAATTCTCGAGTTTCACACGCCATTGTCACGGCTTGGAGACGACTCACAATTTCCATCAGATCATCATTTTCACCCAAGTTTGATGGCTCTTTACTGTGTATTGTAACACACTCTCCTTGATGATAGTATATCCTCAGACTGTTACACATGGAAGTATTCCATCCCAGTACACTAGTACAAGGAATTGCGAATATGGGCTCTGTTGGACCGAATAAGCATTGTAAATAAATAATGATTAATCACAGAGACCCAATGTATACTGAATATGTAATTGGAAATAATTACCAATATCTCGGGATATGGAGTCAATGATAACCAGACTATCGCTGGAGATAGCTGCAAAAAATCAAATGATTATATTTCATATGTAAAACATTCTCATTCTTTAATATTGTTTTTTAAAAAAAGTGTGTGTAAATACCAAGATAAGCGTCAAGCCTTGAGTCAATTGAACTGTCATCCAAATAGACGGACCAAGAAAGGGCTCCACCAAGTCCTGGATCCGGATTAAACTTCGGTTTCACCATCTCCTTCTTTTTATTCCCAAACGGAAGCATAGCTAAATAATGTCAAAAATATACACAACTGAGTAACCTAAAAATTTTTCAATACAAACAAACCAGTAAGAAATTCACTTTTTAAAAATTCTTACAAAATTTTGGTCGAGGATCAATAGAAATATTTGACGAGTAGCTGCATAAAAAAGTTAAATAATATTGAATTTAAAATGTAACGGCCAAATATGAACATTACACGCATTTTTTATCATATTCCCATATACCTGGAAACTAAGTCCTTGAGATACTCTTGTCTCGTTCTGGTGGCCATTGTTGTGAATTTCTCTGAGCGGTAAGTTGCATTTTCTGCATTAATGACTACAATATAATAAAAAAATAGGGTTCAATTGTCAGGTCAGATGTGTAATACCACCTTAAACAACATACCGACTGTGCAAAACGCGTACTTAAATAGAGACAATTACTGTCTATTTAAAACCAAAGTAAAAACCCCTCTCAAAGGAATTCCATCAATTCATCTCTCATTCCATTTTGAATGAAGAGGGGGAGGGACTCTTCAATAATGAGAGCATATTTCACTTGTTACTAAAGTCCATTATATTGTGTGTGGCTTAGGGACATCATCAGTCTCCATTTTCACATTAACAATTTCCACCGGAAACCCTTCCATCTGAATAATTAATTAAAGGCAAACCCTCTCATTCTATTCCTACTTAGTGGCGTGCAAGCACAATACATGCAGCACACATTGAATCTTCTCATTTCTACCCCTTTTCCCCTTTCCGTGCTTTGACTTTCTGAGTTCACAATCTGAACCCACATTTAGAAGTCCGACAATTGATAGTGTTACAGACTACATGAGAAGTTATCTGTAATGTAGTGTCATAGCTAAAGGCTACAAAAATCTTTTCAAATGAATTATCTGTAGCACTAAACTATATTGTAATTTATGTAATTTAGTCTTACCTTTAGCTAGGAGGAAATCTACTAAAGTTGCTTTAGTGAATTTAGCACCTTCCGGTATTGCTGGTCCAAATAAACTCACTTCTTTGGATCGACTCACCGACACGCTACCCATACAAACAACACGATTTCAATATGAAACTTGTATTTAACCTTTTGACTAATTTACATATCTTATTTTTTTGTCAAAAAAATCAATAAACAAAGTACTTCTAAAATTAAGTAAATGCCATTCTAATTCACCTGTAGCAAGTGTTTTCTGAGTTAGGATTCACCACTCTAACCACAATAAATACATGTTGAAACTGGGAACGGATATTTTTTGGTGTGAAGGGAAGCGCACCCGGCTCTACATAAATAAAAAATGAACAAAATCATTAGTTTCGCCACATGACAATGGAAAGATATTGTATGTCTGGTTATATCAACTTGAGGTTGCCAAACAGTACCTTGAAACACAATCGTCACAATCTATAAGCAAAAGAAATGACAAATCAAATTAAACACATGTGTAACGTGTACTTCCGAAAACAGTTCGGGATATTAATACAGCAACAGGATCATTAATTGATTCTCTGTGTGCAGTGCACATATAATATATTTATGTACTTCACTTACGTCGTTCCCGATATGCCGTTTTCTCATCAGCTTTTTATTCAGAACGTGTGTATCGGGCATGAAAAAAATAACAATACAACCATGAGACAACCAGTCACAAACAAATATATACTTATACCATATATATGAAACACAAAGCCACATTTTGTTTTCCATTCACCGAAGAGGAGAGAAAGACTAGGGAAAAAATATTTTTCTCCATTTTTTGTGCAACGCAACGCTATATTATTACATAAATAGGTTTTCACACAGTAATGTCTCCTACCAACTCCCTCACAACATGCTCAAGAAACACAAAGTAATCAAGTGCAAATTACATTTGGCGATGATGACAACCTCTTTCCCACGAAAAATCTAGCACACACACTCTTTAGCCATCATCAACAGTGGCTGCTCAAAAAACATAGTCACTACAACCCTTCTTGTTTCAATTTGTAGTAAGTAATAATGATCATACTCAAATTTCATGTTTCATCAGTGTGCTAAAAAAAATTTCCCTCTAACTTGTCAAAATATTTATCTTAGTCTGAAATTAATTAATAATCTCAACTAAAATTTGAATCAAGAGAGTATTTTGACATCCACAGTTTGAAAGAAAAATAACTGAGAATATAATAGACCTCGGTAATACAGATCATAATGAACAAAACGTCTTTTCTCAAAACATGAAATTTGAACCATGCCACATCCTGAGTTTATCATTTTTTCATTTATAACTATAATATTGTTATCATTCCTTCTAAGGTTGAAACACTATCAAAATACTAGACATACACACTACCCACAATCCTACTGATGTCTTCGACGTCACGCTGACTGAGTAGGAATGAATGACCTATAGTACATATAATCATTACTCCTCCACATTCAATGCAATCAAAGATACTGTTATACATTATATAAATTAATGTATATAGTGCATATTATGCACTGTATAATAAATAAGACATCATCATTCTCATGCCACACAATTTATATTCAATTTCATTTAATTCATAGGCTGGCAACGTTGACTCTCAGCGCTCCTCTTACTTACATTCATGACACAGACACAAACCAAAATGGCAATTTTAACGATTCTAATGCCAGACAAAATAATAATAATACTAGTCCATTGAGATAATCAGTATGAACATGAACTGGTAGGTAATTTAACTGTGATAAATCCCATTTACAAAATATTAAAACTATAAAAAACTATAAAATGAACAAGTTGTATACATGTATATGTACACAACACGGTGCAGGGTACGATAAGGTAAGGTAATCTCATAAATAATATTATCGTGTGCAGAGATTACACAATATTAGCTCAACAAAGTGTCATAATGAGAAGATGAAAAAGGACCACAACGAAATCCTACATAAACAATTGAGACACACAAACATCACCACCACCACAGCATGCTCATCAAACACACATACAGCTAAAGTGTACTAAAATCTAAATACAAATGTCATTAATAAAAATGTAAAAAAATTTTTAAAAAAATCTTGTCACAAAATTACCTGCTGCTTATTGTTGGCTGTGAATGGGAGTAATGTGGAGACGTGGAATATAATTTCGCAATCCTCATATCTTGAATAAATTGAATACAATCCAGTTGAGTCGTCTGTTCAACAAAAACACAAAAAAATAAAATATGTTGATTAATTAATTACGAAGACTAAATTCAGCAATATAGTATTTCTAAATGGATAAATTTCTTTTTGGCCTTGGAATATTTTTTACTGGCCTTACAATGCCAAGTATCATCATATTTTTTTTTGGACTTGAAATACATTTGTCTAACCCTATATGCTCAGATGGGAAAATGTTATGAAAAAGTTAGCAATGAAAATTTCTCCGGAGATATCACAATGAAAGAAAAACATAAATAGCATTCAATTTAATCAAAATAAGACTAAATAAATTAAATTGGCCATCACGGCAACAAGATTATACACTAATCAGACTCAGAAAAGTCTTCATAGCGTTCTTTTTGGCCTTCATGCTGTCCACCAGCACCAGCGGAGGATGTCTGTGAAGCCGTGCCACGATCCTTGTCGCGTGACAAGGCCTTTGAGGCTTTCCCGGGCCGACCTCTAGGACGAGCAGCTGAAATTTGATGTGTGACTGATGCAACAGCCATGCTGCTGGATTGCTTTGGTCTGCCTCTTGGTGTTTTCACTGCAATAGCAGTAGAGGTGAGTGGTATATCCGTTGGCGGAATCAGTTGCTTCCTCTTCAGTGCAAGACCGACAACGTGCTTGCAGAAGTCTTTTTCTTGAAAAATGGGGCAAGTGCACGTTCATGATGACCAGATTTCCTCAATGCATTGGATTTTCCATAATCTCTCAGAACTTTTTTCAAAATCCTTGAAGTTTTTCCATGTACACCCTTGTCTGCTTAATTCGAATTCACTGACATCTTCTGACGACAAAGCTGCTGATCCTGTGGCTGGGGAGTAATAGATGGTCTTATCTTTGTTAGACTTGTATCTCCCTTCGTTTTTCCAGTCTATAGCTTTAACCCACGTATCGCGTTTCAATTCCACTGATTCAAAAAACTGTCTGAAATTTGGAGACTTCGGATTTCTATCCACAGACCAATCTTCCACAACATTCATCATTTTCGAAACAAATTCTTGAAGTACTAATCTTTCACAGTGTATTGGATCTTCAGGACATTGCTTGTGGCCTCAAGTGCATTGTCGGTGACCGGGTACCCTGGGGCATATCCAGCGTACCATCCCGAGTTTGACTGGATCCATTGAATCATGAAATATGTTGTGAAATCTTTGTACTGTCTCCATTTTGTGGAAAATAGTTCAGCGGCAGCCTTGAAAATCCGCTAGTCAGTTGAGCGTTGAATAAGATGGATGTCTTTTAACATTAGGCTTCTAGAATCTTGTCCGATTTTCAACTTTTTCATCATTTTAACAATGTTACGAATCACGTGATCCCAACAGTAAACTTTTTTCTTGTCGAAATACTTTTAAATGCGCATTGATGATGGCCTCCGCAGCGTCAGCAATTAGAACCGGGGGGTTGAACTCACGTTTGCTTACAGCTTCAACTTTCAATTTGAGTTGCTCAAACAAATTCGTAGTCGGATGCACGCTCATTGGAACAGACAGCAAGCACAGCGGGATGGAATGTCGACGAATGTCGGTTGATCCTATAATAATAACAGGTAGTCCATGGACAATTAACTTGTAAGTCGCATCAGCGTTGAGACTGGTGAAGTTAGCTGCCTTCGTCAACAAACTTCGAGTTGAAAAAGCCACCCGCAGAAAATTCCCATTTCCTTGGTTTGATACGCAGTTGTAGTCCAAAATGGCGACTTCGTCCAAATTGGCCTCTGGAACATCGTCAATTTTCACTTTGTTTTCACACCAGCTCGGTTTTAGTGGGATGGAATAATTCCTTTTTGAGACGCTGGGTGTAGTTGACGATGATAGAGTTTTTGATTTCTTTCAAATTTTTATTTTTCAACATGTGGTTGATTCTTTTCGGAGCACTGATGCCTAGTGACATGAACGTCTCGCGGATAGCTTCTTTGTGTCGATCCGTCAGTGGCTTAGTCTCTTGACAGATGTGCTTTTTTGTGGAAAAGCAGAGTTGAACTTGTGTCATTCCGTCAAAGGCATCAATAGACACCCGCGCAGAACAATGTTGCTGTCCCAATAATACTTGAATCCAGTTATGAGCTGATTCCCTCCTTTTGACCTCCAGATATTCTGCCCCTTGACAAACTCCTTCGCTTCCTTGAGACTTGAAAATTCTCTTGGGTGTCCCCATGTTGTCGCGGTCATTTTCGGTCTCTTAGATGGAAAGGCCTCGCTTTCGTCGCTACTGGAATCCAACAGTATCACCTCGGAACTGAGAGGGAGTTCCGATTCTGATCCTGGAGACTCATTCTCGGAGCTGTCGCAGGAGAAGATAGCAAAATCTTGGTCGTCAGACATTTCGGACAAGATATTCTATTTGTCTGCTCACCGATTGCAATTTTTGGGATGTGGTCAGATTAGCTGGTCAGCATAGTATGAAGCTAAAGGCACAGTTTTGACTTCACGTAGTCACAGCAGTAGGGTCGAATCCAACCGGCACTATGTTATAAATAGACATTTCATGAAGTGAGTGAGGGCGTCGTATAGGATAAAATATACCCCATTGCATAGCCCACCTGGTATTAAACGATGTATAGACGTATTGTCTCCCAAGAAACCCTTCAAACTGGTCATCACTATTGTCTAGAGCAATGTCTAACAATAAAGCCACAAAAAGCAGCTCAAGGCCATAAAAATATATTTCAAGGCCTGAAAAAGATATCTCAAGGCCAGAAAAAAATACGACGATATTTGGCATTCTAAGGACAAAAAAATTTTTTCCAAGGCCAAAAAAAATACAGCCTTTCTAAATTTCATCCTTAAAATAAAATTAAAAACTATATATGTGTACAAAAAACCTTCGACAAAAATTCTTACTGTATTAAAAATTTCACAAAAGAGCAGACTAATTTAATAATGCTGACTACCCTTTTCAACATTATATTGTATTTCTCTTGAAGGACCAATTCAGCAAAGGCGACAAGATTCTATCTCAAAAACTATAAAAATGACATGGATGTCAATAAGGAATAAGCACCTATTTGTTGTGTCAAAATCAACTTCAACCTTTTGGAAATCCCTTCAAGAAAGGTTCAATACAAATTTTGTTCCTTCAATATTTATCTAGTGTCATGAAGACATTCTTGATAATATTCGTGACATTCAATTCCGGTACCCCGCTCGCAACTCATCAAGTTAAGAAACCACACATGCACAGACAAATGAAAAGATTGCACACTGAAAGCAAAGAAAATAAGTCATAAAATATAAGAATAAAGAGAGAGAGAAACCTTTCAAATTATAATATGCAACAATGTATGAGTGTACATTAGAACAATGAACCACTGTTTTTAAGTGTTAACAAAGACGGAACCAAAGTCTCAGCGCTTCTCTGGACAATTGTACTCTGTGTCTTGTTAAAAGTTTTTTTTTCTTTCTCTCTCCTTGCCGTCATGTTCGTCGCCTACGACTGGTCAAATTATATATATTAGAGCCGAGAGGAGACAGGGTAGAAGAGACAGAAGAACTACATACACACTGCACTAATATATTGTAGAGAGAAGAGTGTAGAAACTATTTAATTTCTTTTTCGTGCGGCGACAAAAGTCCAACAAATTTATTACCCCCTATAGACACATTTTCCAGTCCTTACTTTGATGGTCTTTACCGACTGTCAATATCGAATAAAGGTAACATCAAAAAAATCTAAGGACGTCTACGACACAATATCTTTAGTGCGGGTAGGAGTGACAGTAGATAGACAGCTCAAATTTTGATAATTTTAGTAAAATTATTTTACACGTTGTCCAAGTTGCCCTGACCTGGTAGTAAGAAAATTCATGTCGAGCATTGTCCACTGGATATACACACACACAAATTTCGGATGCCCAAGACACAATAAAGTAATGCTAGGAAAATGCAAATGTACATTTCTAAATATGCAGTAACATGAAACGAAATAAATGGTCATGAATAATTCTGAAAAGAAAACAAATATTGGGAAGAAAGAAATTGGATACAACAAAGCTTTGTAAGATGTTAATTATATTTCCATGTTTGACTTGAAGCTGAAAATTGTGTAATATGAAAATAAAAGGAATTGAGGACTGGAGATTATCAAAGACGACTGTATACAACAACAAAACAAACGCGTAGACAGTATACGTGTCTATACTACAAGAGTTATATTCTGGAGACACTGGATCTCTCTCTCTCTCACTTTACGAGTCAACCTCAAGAGAATGTAGATGGGTATTTGAAAACAATAGCGAGAGTTTAGCGTCGTTGTCTACTAAGTGCATAGTAAGTATTGTTTACTTTTTCCTCTTCTATTTACAAACTTCAACTATACATGCTGACTATTTGACAACCTTTAGAATTATTTTAAATAGACTAAAATGTATTCCAGGAAGCACACGTCACACAAAACATACATGACTTTGAGGTTCTAACTGTAATTCAACTTCTACATACATTCACCGGACAATAACACAGCAATTTATACAAAAACAATGGTCTGCAGTGCAATAACGTTTGTGTCCTACGCTCAATTATGTACATACTTCAGTCTATACATAATCTCACACAGTGTGAGCCACACTATATATATACACATATAGTTTTTTACATGCTGAAGGATAAAATGTAATCCTAATATAGATATAGATTATAAGAATCACCTACCTTTGACACAAAGCCCTCCAGTATATTTATCAAATCCTTTTAGTCGAACTTTTTGGCCAATTAGATCTAAAAACTCGTTAAATGCTGGACCAGATTCTTCATTATTGTACATCTCTTCTTCTGTGGCTTGTCCAGACTTACAATACATTATTCCCACTTTGTGACGATGTGTGAGAATCTGTTGTTGCTGGTCCAATTTTAACAGCTGGTCTTCAGTACTGAAAAAAACATTATGACAAATTAGTTGACTTCACAAATACATAAATAGCACATGCAAATCACAATTGAACTAAAAGTTTAAAGGGTAATTACCTTAATGTCTGCATTCCCAGTTTCAAGCTGTAATATAAAAAAAGAAAAGAATGTATATCATACTAGGCGTGTGAGCACTTTCACCATTCAATTACAATATGTATACTTCTGCAGTTACATTTCATTGAATAGAAAGATAAAACACCGAGTAGCTATCTACACGTTAATCCGAACACACAATTCATTCAAGAAACAATACAAAAAATGTTGATTTTTGTATGTCAAACCAAAGACAAACAATCTTAAGTTAAACACTCTCTCGATTTCTTTGTCAAGTCTACCACTACTACTATACTAACTAGATTAGACGATTGACTATCCTCATAACTACACCACAAATAAATTGTTACTTAGATAGATAGATAGAGTTAAGTACATACCATGAAAGTTGAATTTCTGGGAGGAGCAATTCGATGACTTCTTTGGCATGACTTCCTGAAGATTCTAGACAGAATGCAAAACATCAATAGCATTATATCAGATGAACAATTCTTTATCTTGAAATGAAAATTTCATGTTCCCATTATCAAGCTATGCAATTAGATAAATCAAATCAATAAAAATTTCTTACTGGGTTTGATTCCAGGAATGCTTTCTTCCAATATTGAACCCCTCAGTGTATTCAGCTGGAAAAATAACAATAATAAACACATAGCGTTGCGTAATGTGCGTCACATTTGTCAGAATCTACTTGACACACTCGGTCAAATAAGAGATACTGACAAACTCAAATTACTATGAGTCATTAATCAATGAAGTCAAATATGTCCAACTCACCTCAGTGGAACGAACAATAAGTCGATACATGTATCGAGGAGATAAATTGTCCTTGTGACTCGAGTCGTTGGTGGGAGAACAGCCATCTCCAACCCTCTCCCGCTTAATGCTAATTGCCAATGGTCCAAGAATTTCATCGGAGCCAAACCAATTTTCATGCTCTGTAAAGACAATCAACATGTTTTTGGAGAAAATCTTAACACTACTCATGTAGGAGTACAATCCCAACCACTTGACAACCTAGCTTTACATTTTGTCATCATCTTTTCATTTCATTTTTACACCTTTATTCTAAATCTGTATTATAGGTTTTACCTTCCTCGTAAGAACAATGCAAAGTACTCCCTATAAAAATTCCCCTGACTTTAACAAAATTCTATTTGGATGTACACATTGTACAAAGTGCATTCTACACATAGGTATTTGGTTTTACTCGAATGTAACTAAAATCCTGACAATTCCCTCGAATACCATGTCATCCTACACATAAGAGCACTTTAATAAACAGTTGAAGGCGGTAAAGGTTCTTGTAATTCCTTTGACCAAAGACATTCGTCTCCTTTACTTTTAGAAAGAACACTTCCATCGGCTACCTTTCGTATTTCACGTTGTGCACTCAAGTTGCGTGAGGAATCCTTTATCCTCCATCCACATCACCCCAACACCTCAAGTCCACACAATTCATGTAAGTAGAAGGTGAGTACAACACAAGGTGTGTGTTAATACTTGAAAGTCAGTCAATGAATTTTTCAAAAGAAAAGGGAAAAATCGGCAGAAATTCTTGAGGACCTTAAATGATCTATATCTGTAATCTGTACAGGAGAAAAAAAAACTCACAGCACAACCCACAGCTATATGATTACAAAAATCAAGTATCAACAAAAACACTGAATGCTTAATTTGGGTTTCCTCTTTCTATTACCGCACTCTAATTGTACAATAGTCGGAGTTTTGGGGTAATTTCATTTCATTCCCCATCATGTTAAAAGTAAAACAGGACCCACTATATAATATTTTTCCCAAACCCCTGAAACTCTCTTCATTTATTTGGTATGTTGTGCATGTATTCATTGCCAAGAGCAATTTATTGAACCATGATCATCACACACACACCTTCCCCTTTCCATTTTATACATTCTTCTTTATATTATTTTGAATGTATTCAGGCCACTCAGGGGAAGTTGGCTCAATTCCATCTCTATCCACAACAACACCACTCAGTCTAGTAAACACCTTTGACAAACGTCATCGCCGTCGTCTGACAAATAATACTATGAGAGGGGAAAAAAAGACAAGCTCAAATTGGCTTGTAAATCAGTCGCTACAACTTGTTTCTCTTCTCCCTTTCTTTAATCAGCATCTAAAAAAATCAGTCTGACCATCTTGCAATTATCATAGGTGCCACACATTGACAATTTATTTTCCATATGTACCCCATAGACAAAATAGAAGGACGAAGGAGTGGATACATCTGCTCATTGTAATCTGTGAACACAACAGTTTTCAAATATGACAGTATTAAGGGTAACCATTCATAATCGTCAACAGTTGTACACACACCTACTGTACCAGTCATTCATTGTCGACTGAAATCACCCGGTCAATTTTTTTTGGTCAGCTGTAACCAGAAAACCAAGCCAAATAAATAAATAAATCCTACCTCACATTCTTATCCATTTACATTTTACCTTATATGTATTACATATAAGGTACATGTTGTGTATATTATATTTTATAATACGTGTCATCGTCATCTCATATGACGCTCCCAGTCACACACATACAACTGATGCCACTGTAGCATTGTGCCGTCAGTACCTTTACCAAATATTTGCTTGATGACCAACAATAATAATATCCATACATATCATGTCCTAGCTTTTAATTTTACGCATTCATCTCTAAAGCACCAAAATGTACCAAAGCCATCCAAAAAGAAGAAGACACAATAGGTCTATGGCTGTATTTACAATGTTCGCAATACACACATACACACAATTCACAATTCAAATGTACGTCTAGCTCTCTTGAATGCCAAACCCATTCTATAGGAAAGGACGTTGGGCAACACATGATGATGATACAATATTTTCACGGACTTCCTCCTCCTCCTTAATTTAAACGCTCGTTTTTCTTACTCTCAACTTTTTGCCCTACGATACAAGCCTCAAAAATAGAATTTATTGTGTGCGATGTGGTTGTACACACACATACACACGCAACTAGTGTTAATAGCGATGGTAGTTGTAATAGTCCACACGAATTCTCGTATAATAATAATAAGCCCACGAGTTACAGCTAATAAAAATTGCACAATCACCAGCCACCAGCGGCAGTAATGTACATCATACGTGTGTGTTTCATCGTCAGGGGTGTCGAGCTACATCGCTCAATGATACCCAAAGTATCGTTTGTGTGTGTGAACTGTCCTTGGAAAATACACCTACAAATCTCAAAGAACGAGGGATCGTTCTTCTCTTCTCGTTTTGTCGATTTCCACACACACATTACATTTCTTGACATTATTACCCGAAAACTAAACCAATTAATACTTTGTGCTCCACCTTGCAGAACACTCTACACGGTCCTTCTTTTCTCTCTTTCTCACTTCCGTCCTACATGACTAACTTTATACCAGGAATTGCAGGCATCACACGCACACACGAACAAGACTAAAAAGATAAAGAAACCAAAAAACTTAACGTTGATCAAATTAACCATCCCGTGTACTTATGTACAATACGTCGAATGCACAGTGAACTGTTGCATACCTAATGCAGAATTCTATAAAAAGCAGAGTCTCATCAAATGGTATCAAACCACTACAAATTTGGAAAAAACACATCTTCAATGTTTTACATGAATTTTAAACATTCAAAATCAAAATAACTTCATAAATTGTAACAGAAAAGAAAGGATTAACTAGGTTAGTTAGGACAAGAAGCGTGTCTTCCTACGTTGAATATAGACTGATTGCAGGATGACAGATTTTCTTTCTCCAGGATCTAAAAGAGGCTTTATAAATGTATACATACAGCCTTTATGAGAAAGGTTGTCCAAGCTAGTCCAATTTCCTCACAACAAACATAATTTTCTGTCACAGCCAACATGTACTCACTAACTATTACTCATACATAAAAAAGGAAGGATGAGTGAGATAGAGTACAAAAATATTATCCACTCTCCATCGAAGAAAGACGCATGAAGCCAAAGTACAGGCGTATACCTAACCTGTGGACAACAAACAACCCATAAAATGGAAGCTGCATCATTCACTACTTGCACCTGGAAAATAAGAGAGAGAATGAAAATGTGGACTACTTTCCGCCTCCTCCCATGATTTTTTTCTCTCTCTTTATG